>MDSB01000002.1:1312157-1378195 GCA_001754015.1 Brettanomyces anomalus
GCTGAGAGTTTGCTAAGCAGGCTTGATCCATTCGTAGGTTTCGAATTACCGAATCCAGGTAGGTCAATTCCAAACATATCAGAACAATTTCTAAATTCTTGTATTATGGGCTCAAATTGCGAGAGTTGACCACCCAAGCCATGAATAAAAACAAGCAAGGGTAAATTCTCGATTTTTGCAAGTTGATTCTGAGCTCTTTCCAGTCCCTCTAGATCAGCGCTGTCCTTCCATTTCTTTACTGATCTTCTGTGAAACTCTCGAAGTGGATGATCACTGGAAAAAGTGTTCACAGTGACTTCCTTCAAACTATCATGTCCATCGATCGCAAATGTTTCAATTTTGGAGTATTTCTGAATAATTGCACAATCGTTTGGCTTCAGTTGAAGGACTTTTTTGTCGAATTCTGTATATAAATCATTTTGATAGAGTTTATGAACTATTTGACAAAAGGATGGTCTAGTCTCACCGTATTTATGTTGAAGATCTTCAACAGTAGCAGTATTTAGAATAAATTTCTTTCTTTCCTTGGGTATCAGCACAGATGTGCTGATGGAATCTGATGTCTCCATTGGTTTAATTTAGGAAAAAGCAAAAAGCCTTTCAGCCGTTCTAAGTTGACTCAAGGTAGGTTGGTTATCATGTGTATAATATGTGCCAGGTCAATATAATGTTTTTTTTTTATTTTTTTTTTTTCCTGTGTACTTTTTAGATTTCTGCGAAGAGCGACGAAGATAACGAAACGAACCTTCGATCTTTCTTTATCTTTGTCGAAAAATAAATAGTATACAGCGAGTGTGGACCCCCAAAAAAATGAATGCAGTTGCTTGATTAGACAGAGTTTGCTCAGTAGTGCGGGAAGATGTCGCCCTGGAACAATAATTGTGCAGAGATCTTCGGATACTCTTTTTTTTTTTTTCTTTCAACTTTTGAAGTCCAAATATCAAGACTTAAAAAAATACCTTGCTCAATCAAACGTGAGTGGAAGTTTGACCACGTCGTTTTCATGACTGAGGAAACCAAATTAATTTGGTTTGGAGATCACATAGTGAGTTAAGGTGGAATATCAAAAATAAAATAATGAGGAACTGGGATTCTGCACCAGAGAATATGTTCATATCTCATAATTTCATATGCCAATACCATGTCATGTCCATTACTCAAAGCAGCTTCTTAAAACTTTCAGACTAGGTCTACCTATGATGATCACCTTGGTAGTTTTTTTTTTATTTTATTATAACACCTCATTTCTATGCAACCATATTGAACAGCCTTCCTCTTCATGATTAATGTTCTAGTGCTTTTTCAAGAGCCACGACTGTGCGTAATCAGCATACTAGCTTAGTATTTTGTGGCATCCTCCTCTTTCCCCCCTTTAAATGGGATACAATCTGTATCACATAAGGCCTTTGTTACCTCTATATATATTTTTGGTGGCTGTTTTATACAGACCTGGCAAATTAGGGTTTACCCCTTATTATGCGTAGGCTTTGCATAATTGTCGCGAGGGGATCTATTATCATCTCGTGCACTTCCATCTTTCTTATTCTAGCCCATGCACTTATACTGTCAACATTATCTGAACCTTTTTGTTCTATGGTTTCTTAAAAATTTGTCTTATAGAAGATAGAAGGAATATTCAATCGGATTGTGAATCTTATCGATGTTTTTCGATAAGTCCTTTAATGCGAACTCCTGATCTATCTTTGATACGAATTTTAGGCAGAGATTCTTTTTTGTTGGTATTTCTATTTTCTCCCGCATCTTTGTTCGCTAGTAATCCTTGTTTTTCCCCTATTTTTATGGATTCTTTATCAACTTTTATATCCCTCCAGTAATTATTATATATATATATATATATATCAACTTGTCAAATATCATTATTAAAAATCTAAAGTAAAATTACCAACTTCTGCAGGCCTAAGCTAACTGGAATCAAACGTTAAGCTTTGAAGCTTTATGATCTTACTCATACTGAATATTTCTAGGAACGAATTTCGATAATTGACCATTCATCAAAATTAAATTTAAAGAAACTCAGAATTTCACAACATTAATTCGATATAGAATGTCAAACTTAGCTGAAAACTGTTCGGGGCACACGTTTGCGTTGCCTGCTTCTGATTCGTTCAATCCTGTTTGGAACCCTTCAGATTCAAAGGAAGAGTTTACCCCATATTATGATAGGTTGGAGTTACCAGTAAAGCTCGCAGACCAAAGATACCACGTTGTTGGAGGCTTAGGAACTGGAAGCTTTGGGTCGGTTATTCTGGCCAAAATTAAACACGGGTGCATGGAATCTATAAGAAAAGACATGAATGCTCAGGTAGGAACTTTGATGGAACCAATTGCTAATTATCATAGGGCTTCTACACACCTTGTCGCAATAAAGATTCTGATAAAAAAACTCCACTCGGTTGCAGATTATTCTAGAGTTAAAGAGGTAAATTTCATACTCTCTGTTCCATCACATGCCAACCTCGTTCAGATTTATGACGTATTCATTGACAAAACTTTCATGAAGTTACATATTGTAATGGAAACTATGGATCAAAATTTATACCAACTAATGAAAACAAGAAAGGATCGTTTATTTTCACCATCAACGTTGAAAAATATTTTAGCACAGTTACTAGCAGCAATCCGACATATACACCGCTTCAAATTCTTCCACAGAGATATAAAGCCGGAAAATATACTTGTCATGCCTGCCGTGTCTTTTTATGGTTCAAAGGAAAACATTCCACCATCAATGAGGAACTGTACATACGTTATCAAACTTGCAGACTATGGACTAGCTCGACATGCCAGTAATAATAATACATTTACTGCGTATGTTTCAACTCGTTGGTATAGATCACCGGAAATCCTTCTCCGAAAAAAAAAATATTCATTTCCAGTGGATATATGGGCTTTTGGTTGTGTAGCCGTGGAGACAGCTACATTCAATCCACTTCTTCCGGGACAAAATGAATTGGATCAAACGTGGAAAGTTTTAGAACTTTTAGGTTGTCCAGAGAGGATAAATTGTCCAGAAATAAAGCAGCCATTAGGAGGCTATTGGGATGAGGCACAAACATTAGCAGCGAAGTTAGGATTTTGTTTACCAAAACTACCTGGAACCCGAATAAGTCTTATTTTACCCAGAAAGGATATTCCAAGGAGGGAAAGATATTATTTATATGAGATTGTAAAATCTTGCTTAACATGGGATGCTGAATTAAGAGCAAAGGCTGAGGATCTTGCTGGAAATTTATATTTTCAAAACACTATTCTAAGTGAGGAAGACAAACTTCGTTATGAGGAAGGAAATGCATTTATTAATAGTCTTTCAAACCTCGGTGAAAAAGACCAAGCTACTGTTAAAACAAAAGATTCACAAAATATTAGATTCAAGGAAAATAGGGATTCTGTCTCAAGGAAAATAGACCATGCGAAGCTTTCACTGGAAACAAAAAACAAAAACGGAAGTAAGGAGAAGAAATTAAGAAACTTTGATCTCGACCTCTTCCACTTATTTAAAAATAGACACATGAATCAGCAAAAAGAGGAGAATATTCCATCATTAGAAAAAGAGGATGGAGAAGAAAACGATAAAAGTAGATGTGATAATGCGCAAGAAGAAAATTATCCATGTTCCTCTATTAAAATTGATACCAACCAACTAAACGAAATTTCGTTTCCAATAGAGTCCCTGGAATTGTACTCCAGTGAGCTTCCATCAGTACTTCAAAAAGAGGATGGATATTCCGAAGCCAATCTCTCAAACACTGATTCACAATTCACATCTCTTGAAATTCCTAGTTACAATAAATTGAGCAATTTTATGAAAGACTCACAAATTCATGTGAAGCAAAATGTGCCATCAATTGAGGACTCATCCTTCAATGATCTGAGTTTCAGCTTCAGAGATTCGTACGATTTGGACGAATCTCTACAAGGTAAGCTACCAAAATGAAATACAGAACTTCAGGAAAATGGTATATCCATCATTATATACCTACATATACACGGAAAAGAAGTACGTATCTTATATGACTGGTATCACATCTATAAATCGCTATAAATATTAATCAACATATACCCGAACAAAAATAAGAAGAAAGAAATGCTACAGTATTATTAAACATGGACAAAATCCTTATTCCCTGAGAGTTGTTTATCCTTGTCACCTCTTTGAGGTAAATATCCAGTTTCAGAAATGATCGTTCCATCTTTAGATGTACCTGAATTCTCACTTTTGTGCGGATCTTGATCATCTACCACCAATTTCGACAATTGTTCTTGGTTGTCATCAAAATAAGTCACCACTTGGTCATTATCTGAATTCCTCACAATCTTCCTAGGCTTGATATCATTATTGTCGCCAATACGCGTATTGAAAGAATGATTTAAATGGCATGTAGAACCTCTCATACAATATCCATACTCATGCATATCAGGGCAATCGAAAACATGTCTATAAGGGCATTTCCGACCGAGATCACAATATCCATTTATGGCAAAAGGTCTGCAGACTGGAGTGTCAAGTCCGGACTCAAGCTTGTGTGAAAAGACACAATTCACATTTGAACATTCACCCTTTTGAAAAAACTTACAAGAAGGTGCATTAAACTGTGAAGGTTCATGTGATAAATGACAGTGTGTATTGTTACATTCATGCTGCGTAGACAATATGTTAGGACACAATGCAACGTGACCTGGTGTGTGCTTGTACTTACATCTCAAATTTTGACAGTAACCGTTCCTCGTAAAATATACGCATTCTTCTTTGAGCATATCGTATAAACGATCCTTTTCTTGTAAATTGTAGTTCCCCTGATAATCCTTAACATATTTTCTATTCTTGTAAACGATCCATAAATCCATTTTGTCAATACTCGTCAATTTCTGTTTGGTTAACTCATTCTCACTTGATACTAGTGCCAGCGTATTGCCTCCATGAATTAAAACATATTTGAGTCCACCTATTGATAATCGATTTTTGTAGCTATAAGCTACTCTATTTCTATATACTGTTCTTAATAATCGTCTCTGCTGTTTCTCCAGTGCTAAACTTACTTTTTGTGCTTGTATTTCCATCTGCTTGCCTGTGTTTAATATTTGTTTGGTGTTTCTTGTTGTTAAACCTTTTGGTATCTTTTTTGCTGCTGCAATTCTTTTTTGAAGTTGCTTTTTCAATAAATCATGTTGCTTTATTAATACTTTCTGCTTTTGTATAAGTTCTTCTCGTAAAAGATGAATATCTTTTTTGGAAGGGTTCCCTCGGATGTCTGTGTTCTTTGTTTCATGATGATCATTCATTGTAAACATTACACGCTATTTCAAATTTGGTAATGTTTTCACCTTTTGTAAAGATATATAGTCGAAAGAAAAATATAACTAAATGTAGGTCAAGTTTATCGTACAAGTACAAGCTTTTTTTTTTACTTTTTTTATATTTCTTACATTTCTTATTTTTGTTCCAGCACCTTTTAGCATATTCTTGCAAGGCAAATGTGAAATATAAAGATTATATATGCATTTTCTTTTTGTAAATGCCTGTATATAGATCATATGGAGAAGGCAATTTTGTATTAGACTCTTTAGAAAAGTCATAAAATGTCATCTTACACTCGAAACCAAATCAAGAACTATGCGACCGATGCCATCGAAGCAATATTGCCGTTGGACATAGAATCCATAACACAGATAGTCGATTATGCCTTAAGCCACTTGAAAACACGAGATGCAGTAAGTCAACATTTCCTGAATCTACTTGGAGAAAGTCCCAAAGCACTAGAGTTCATCACAAACTTTTCCAACATGCGTTTTGGTGAAGTAATTAACGTTAAACAAAATAATGGAAGCCATGCTTCAAAGAAAGAACCTAGAAAAGAGTCTCCGCAAATTGATAAATTAAAGATGCCCAGAAGGGGCAATGCCTGGGAAGATAAATCCACTACGGGAAATAATCATAATCAACGTTTAAAAAACGCACCAACGAATGGGACCAATATATCTGAACTTGTGAGTAAGAAGCCAAAAAACGTGAAAGCGGGTGAGCTCAGAAGAAAGAATGCGAAAAAGACTTTAGACAATTTGAAAGACTTAGATGCTGCACTAAATGAATTGGAGCTCTCGGAGGAGCGATCAAAGAACCAGTCAAAGGATGTAATACGTGTGTGTAATTGCAATGGGACACGACATCCAGTGTTTCAGATGTTTCCCAATTGCCTAAACTGTGGAAAGATAATATGTGAAAAGGAGGGATTTCAACCATGTTCATTCTGTGGACACCATCTTTTAACCAATGCCGAAAGATTACAGATTATCAATATTTTAAAGAAGGAGAAACACGAGATCGTTGGATCTTCTGAAGAAAGCTCAAGAAGTAACTCACAAACAAACTATCATCCAAGAAATAGGAAGAAAAAGGTTGTGAAGATTTCAATCAATGATGCAGGAAAGAATAATTACAGGGTCCAAGAACTGGCTTTTAAGAAGGTTGAACGGAAGCGTCATTTAGAGAAGAAGAAAGAAGATTTGGAAAGACAAAAGAAGGATGAGAGCAATGAGTTGAAAGAAGAAATCAAGAAATTTGATGCAATTGAAGGCAAGGATGAACAGCTTATTAAGGCACAGAAAAGGTTGGACACCTTGATGGTATTTCAGGCAAATGGTGCTGAGAGAACGAAGATCATAGATCAAGCGTCCGACTTCAACTTACCATCCGAATCGTACAGTTTATGGGCATCACCGTTGGAGCGAGCACTTGAGCTGAAAAGACAGCAAAAAAGATTGAGAAAGCAGCACGAGGATGAAGAGAGAGCATCTGGAAGGGGCAAACATGTGATGAACATGACTATTCGTAATGGTAAAGTTTATATGGAAGAGACCAGAGCACCACAAGATACTTCAGAACTTAGTGATGACGAAGATATAAAGGATCTCAAGAGCAAGGTTAACGAAGAGAAACAGATCGCAATGGAAGCGCATAGTGGGAACGTGTGGAATTATGAAAAAGATGCAGCAAAATGGCATAGACCGAAATATGTTAGTGAACATGATACCTCTGATAAGTCACATACAGATAAAGGAGGAAATATAGATGGCAGAGAGGATGAACATGGTGAGATTACGGATCAGAAAGAAAGTAAAGACACGTTATTGAAAACGAAGCCGTCTGTGGTTCAGCTCGGAAATGACCAAGAACAGCAGGATGCAATATTTTCAATGATAGGTGTTTGATGTTCTGTTATTCAGAGGGATTTACAGTTTTTATAGAGAGATAAATATTCTTAGAGATACACATAGAAATGCCATTAATGGATTTGTGGAGATAACTTTATTTTCATCTTCGCCTCTTGGCGTCGCGTCGTTTTACTGTTTCCGAAATCTAAGATTCATGTGTAAACCCTGAAGTGAAAATTTTTTAATCTTTAAATCTGCTCCACTTTTCCGCCCCTTGAAATTTTAATATAAATAGGTGCGGATTTTCGCTCCTACTATTTCCAATCCGAATATTCTTGTTCCATTTCAAGAACCCAATCATCAGTAGTGGTTTTATACCACATAGGACGTTTTGGGTCGAACTATTCGGTCATTATGACTGTTTCAGACAATAGTCGGGTTCGTTCCCAATCAGCTAAATGCTACACGACTTTGTTAACACCGGAGGCACGGGTAGCGTTCCGTTTCTAGTCCTTAGATCAATAATGAAGTAACACGTTAGAGGAAGATGAAAGTGCCAGGGCTTTTAATTAAGTCTATTAACACGGATGTTTACATCCATGTGTTGGTTCTTTCCAACTAATGGTGTTCGTACATTTTTAATTTGAGTAGTTGAATCTTACATGGTGTAGTGTAGTGTGAAAGTAGCTCGGTAAAGAACAAGGAAAAGGGGTATGATACTGTAAGGGTGGCTATACCATCAGTACGAATTAGGAGGGTAGCATTAAGGCTTCGGTCAGAAACATATTAGCGAACATTGTTCAAAAAGCTATATACAATAATTTGAGAAAAGCAAAGTTAGCCTCAAATAAATTTTAAGAACACTGGACTGGGTACAAACCTATTTATCCTAAATGATACAAGCTGTCTTTAACTGTGATACTAAAACCAATACTCACCCAGATTTCGGATCATTTACGCTCTTACCTTCATCATTAGTGCCCTTGCTTTTCGAATCACCGTTAATTTTGTCCGACTTATTCGTCTCCTCGACCTCCTGTTTTATTCTTTCCATAGCCCTAAAAATCTTGGACTGAACATAAAACGATCCACCTTTCTCCTTAGAGTTCACGTCAAATAGATAATCAAATTTCTTCTGCGCATTGTTTAGTGACATGTCATGTTTATCAATATCCAGTATTTTGCAAGACTCATCTAATGTAATCTCAGCATCTCTTGCTCTAGTAGATGATGTTTTGGACGCTCCTGCTGCTTGTTGTGCAGTTGTTGCAGCGGCAGCTTGTCTGTATGCCTCTGTGAATGCCTTACCGAAAACCTTAGCTCCGGTAAGCACCACTCGCATCAAAATTCTATGTGCCATAAATGTTATAACCTTTGGAAATCTTGTGTATCAAAAGCACGAGTTAAGTCAATAAATAGGACACAAAACTAAGCTTGATTCTGCCTTCGATTCTCCTTCTGATGTGGTATCGCTAAAACAAGACTGAAGTTTCTTCTCTATAAGAGATCACACTGTAATTGTGAGGCAGCTGTTTGGTACGTGGTAAGTGAACTCGAAATTTCTCGCTCTCATGGCTTATTTTCACCCCCGACAAAGCTTTTTTTTCTATTTTTTCAACAAACTCCCCTTTCTCGAAGTAAATGTAAGGATGTAAAATTATTCCAAGTGAGCACCATCTTTTAATCTGGAGAATCTGGTTGCTAGCGTGTAGATTATAGCGGCACACACCTTACGGGTTTATCATCGTAGCCCTGCTACACATTAGTATAACATCCTTTTAATATGCCATTATGTCAACAATTACATTGAATGTATCAGATCTTACTGAGCGCCCGGCTCGTTTACCGGATGAAATGACAGATAGATCCCGGCTATTCTTCGGTCAAATAAAAGTTTAACCGTCCCGTCGAGCGACCCACTGCTTCCTATGACTTTCAAGAATCTAGCGCTGGTATATAATTCTCCATGTAAGAGACAGACAATAGTAGCGTTAGCGATTAATTTTTTCTCTGCTCGTATAGTCTCATGCAACTTGAATGAAATAACTATGCCCGTCACTTTTCTCGTATGGTCTCAAATTATGGAACAAAGCACATTCGTAGTTCTTACTCATCACTATCGTTACCACAATCATCATAACTCTTAAGATACCCAAGACAGCGAAGAACTTCTTTAATCGGCAAATGGATCAATTAATCGTTCATCGGCTGTATTGTCTCAAAACGACAAACACTTTCATCTATTTTTTTTTTTCAAACAAATATAATCTTTGAGCAATCCACATATTTTTTCTGTTGTAATTATCAGCTCATTTCTCTTTATTGTGATTCGACGTTTCTAATGCATCAATTACTTAAATTGAGGGCATGAACATGAAAACTAAACTTCTCATATTCTCGGTTTTTGCACGCTCCACATTTCCACTTAGTGGCACCCATTACATGCCAAAAAAAAATTTTTGGTTATTTTTTTTGGATCCAAAACCCCAACTTTACTCAACTTTGATGAAATGATAAAAATTGGTGTGCGAGTTCATCGTTGCTTCTCGCTTACGCGAATACTTTTTTGGTAACTAAGAAATTTTTTAGTATTTTTTTACTCCCCTTCAACCATTAAAATATCGTTCCCTGAACAATTTCCGACACTCGTTTAGCGTAGTCCACACGTATCTCGTAAATACCTTACTTTGCTTGAACAGGGACATTAACATAGCTGTACCTGTATATATCGGTGCTGCGCCATTCATACACGAATTTTGCGGTCCAGTTGAACCTCCGATATTTCATTAGCCAAAGTTTCTTGGCCAAATACTCAATAGAGAACATACTTGAGATATTACTCAGCCTCTTTGATCTTCATCTTTCGGCATTTAAACAAGGTTTAAAGTTAACTGTTACTTTTCTGAATCAAACATAAGATTACATACATATACACATACTTGCGCTATATAATATATGTTAGAGAAGCCTAAGGAAACCACCCCAGAAATGGGGGATAAAGAAGCAGCTGGCCTTTTGATGCTTTTCTCTAATAGATCGCAGAGATATTCGCATTCTCCCCCTTCTGCTTCTCCGCAGCAACAAAACATTCCAATATCACAACCACAGCCGCAAAACTTGCCAATGCAAAATGGAACTAACAACAACTTGGTTGCAAACAGTATCAAACAACCATATCCTACATCGGTTGATAGCGTAGAGAAGCGTACGATATCTTCCCAACAATTCACAGAGAATTTACTGCCCAACCAATCTGTCATGCCGCTTCAAATTTCACAACTTCAATCTCGACCTCAATCACAGATGCAACATCCAAATGATATACATCGGTCTGGATTTCCGCAGGATCTTCTTAATCCTGATAGACCATCGCCCACCGAGCATAGCGAAGCTCGCGAGTTGAGCTTCGAAAGCCAAAATCAAACTCACACAAGTGACCATGAAAATTCATCTACCGATCAAGCAAAAAGCCACCCTATGAAAAAGCAAATAACACCCCATAATACAACGTACGATTCCCGGTTGAAACATGTTACATCTCCTGGACCTGTTGCAGCAGCACTGGCAAGTAACTCAGGAACAAACTCTAAAGCAGTTGTTGCTGCTGCTGCATTGGCTGCAGCTGCCGCTAAGCCTTTGCCTCTTCCTTCTACAAATCATCCCCATGAGGGGAATGCTATTATACCCAGCAAAAGGTCCTCCGAGAGCATGTTACAACCACAAGCACAGAGAAAAAGAAGTAAGAGTATACCCAGAGCTATGACTTCCCGTCGCAGGAGGAGTTTGAAGAACAGTGATTTCGAAAATAGAGGATATGTGGGCGATACAACTAAAGCTGGTACAGCAACAAAGATAAAGACGGAAGTGGGATTCTTGCCTGAGGAGAAAAAAAGCAGCTCAGGGAAAGATAGAAAGCCTTCGTATGCAGTCAATCCTGATTCCGGGATTATAAGCTGCATATGTGGATTTGACCATGATGATGGATTTACAATTCAATGTGACAAGTGCTATCTCTGGCAGCATGCAATCTGCATGGGTATCAATAATGTGGATGAAGCACCGGAAAAATATCTATGCTATAGATGCGATAAAACACATAAGATGGACGCTGTTAAGGCCCGTGAAGTTCAAGAGGAGCGCATCAAACTTTTAGGACTAACACCAAATGGACCGGAAACCGATGGCAAGGTTGCATCATCTACATCAACGAACCCGGATAACACACTAACTAGTGAAACTTCAATTCCGGCAGTACAGACAAGCAGACAGAAAAGAACAAGAGGTAATAAAAAGGAAAAGAAGGTGAAAGAAGAGGAAGAAAGGTTTGCTTTAAAAAGATACGAAACTTTCTACTTAAACGTGTCGCATTATGAATATTCGACGGCGAGTGTGATGTCTCTGATAAAACGACTTCCAAGGCTATTGTCCAATAAACCGGGAGTTTATAAATTCGGAAACACCCCTGACTTTAATAGACATTTAGTTCGTCCTGCATCCGTGTTAGCACGCTTACCTAAAGAAGAAGGACCATTTACCGGAATCTCACGTATAGGGTTAAGGACAATGCAAGCCATTTTACGAGGCCAGCTTATTTACCCAATGTTCGGTGGAATGCAGTTGAAGGAGGACTACGTGGAGGAGAAAACTAACAAGTATTGGATACTAGGATGCTGTAAACCGAATGCGTTCTTTCATCCATATCTACCTTTAGTTATCGATGAAAGAGCAGTGGGAAATATTACCAGATTCACAAGGAAGAGCTGCAACGCAAATTGCGAAATTGCTACAGTTCTGATTGGTTCCAGGAGATGTGTGTTTGCACTTTGTGCTAAAAAAGACATAAAGGCTGATGAAGAGTTGACCTTGCCATGGGAATGGGATAGTAATCATCCAATAAAAATGCTCTGTACTTCAATAGATCCAGAGAAGACTTTCCAGCAATTGAACTTGGAGACGAAGAGCAGATTGATGAACTCTATTCATACGTTGAAGAGTATTTCAGACTGCGCGTGTGGAGATCCTTCTACCTGTATTATAAATAGGATGGATTCTCTAATGGTCAATGAGATTAAGAAGACAGGTCCATCAGTCATGAACACGACAGTTGTGTCACCAACACCGAATCAGACATATGTGCCGATTGAGAAGAGATACTTTGATCGTGAGCAGATTATTGAACGAGCGCTAAAGAACCTTTCATATGGAAGAAATAAGGCGATTTTGGAAAGCGGCGGTGGTGCTATTAGACCAAAAGGCCTATCAACTGAGCCACAATTGACCGGAAAAGATCATAGCTCATCAGAAGGGTTGAGTATCAAGTTCAAGCATCCAAAGATCCACTCATTTTCAGATGGTATTGCTCCTCCTCAGTATGCTATCGTGAAGCGGTATTACAGTCAAAGAATTCCAGGGGTTATGGATACTATTGAGGATTCCAAGAAAGATGAGCATCTTTATACACCATTTTCTGTTGTCCCAGAAGAATTAAACAAGATCGCAGTTACCAATACAATCAAGGAGAAAGAACTTATTCCCAGAAATACATTAGAAACCAAGGAATCTACGGAAAATGGAGTTGAGGTTCAAGCAAAGCCGAAAATCGTTCGCAAGTTTAGCTTGGCCGATTACAAGCGTAAGACGAAGAGAAATATGGCAGTAACAAAGTAAGATATCTGCCATGTACATGACAGCATTTCGAAGATAGGACTTTTAATGCTCGCTCGCATAATTTATCTATAGATATAATTTTTTGTAAATATTGGATTCCAATCAGTCTTTTTCCACGATGTAGCTTATGGTATGATTTATTGTTGAATAAAGTGGAAGTTATGTACGACTTTAAAGTCGATTACTATATACATGTGCACTTAAAAAGAAGGGCGTATGTTTTACTAGCGATCTCGTCTTTATTAGCATCTTCGTAATTATTTGAAAACTAATAATAGTTTATTCCCCCTTCCAAATAAAATTTATCGCCAATTTTTATGATATGAGATTCAGAAAACAATGCACAGGCCAACCCATTCTGCTTTGACAGCACGATCAAAAATTATTTCAGCCAGAAAGTTTCAAAAGACGGCCAATGAGTGTTTGTAGTTCGAATTAAAGAGTGAAACTTTGTTGTGGCTAGTTTTCTCATACTTTCAGAGCTCTGCTCGTACTTTCGGCCACTGAAGGTTTACGGTTTTAATCACTCGCGTTTGGCTGCCCCTGAGAGAACCCCGCGCTAATTATGAAAATTCCCGGACAAGAAAATTTTTTCCTAGTCAAAAAAAATCATACCTCAAAAATAGAAGTCTTCACTACAGCATTCAATTGTCATATTGATTTAGCTAATGAAATGACAAAAAAAAAAAAATGATGCCATACTTAACGCGGTTTGTAAATTTTTTCCCGGTCAATCAAATTTGAACGATCCGAGCGTTCCAAATAGATAGGGTAGCACCATTTATTTACCATGTACTACACTTGAACTAACCTAAAGCGAAATATGCCTGTATTGAATGTAATTATAAATCAACATCAGTTTAAGTCCTATCTGCTTCACCGAAGTGAAAGCGCCCCAAGACGGAGAAACGGAGAACAACAAAAACAGTTAACGTGAAGAACAGGACTAAATGGAAGTCCGAGGATTCTTGTTCAGCTGTAAGAAAAATAATATAAGTTTGAGTATTTAGCAAAGAGATCCTATCCTACCAAATCAAGAATGATTTGATGATATCAACAAGGTAGAGTAGAGTGATCTAATTAAGAAGGTTCTTCACCTCCAAAGATGCAACGCTTCTTTTAACTGGTGCAACACCCTTTGGCTTCTGTAGCATGATACAAGAAACGTTATAGTTCTTCGAATGTGAAGAAACTGCATATGCAGAAAGCTTTGGTGACGAAATAGGTGTGATATATGCATTTATTCCATTGCTGGAGCAATCAGAATATGGGGATCCTGGAGAGGACATATCAGAAGAAGCAGGAGATCCAACAGATGGTGTAGATGACGAAGGTGGTGTGACGTAAGCTTTCGATCCCAGCATATTATCTATGGAAAAACCGGCTGAGACATTTGATGGAACCACCGAGACATTTTTCGGTAGCACCCTGCAAATCTTCCTATTATCACCATTCTCCTTGAAGCCAGTGGTTTTTCTTCTTCTGTGATGACTAGATCTTTCGATTTCCTCCGGTGTAGGATAAACACAATGAAGCATATTTCTAAGGCATCCGGAACAGATTGGTTTCCTTTCATCACACTTCTTCTTTCTTCGACGGCAACAGTAGCAGCCTGTCTTCGTTCGCGTAATCTTCTTTCTTGGCTTTTGAACTGAGCATTCATCGTTTGAAGATTTGTTGTGCGGACTTGCTGAGGAAGCTCTTGAGCCACGAGGGGCCCTTGTGTCCAGTTTAATAATTTGTTGGTACTCTCTATAATTCACCATTTTATCTACTGATCTGAACGATGACAATTTTTATTGCATTCACTTGCTTTCCTGTGTTTATAGCGTAATGATATAGACGAAGAGCGAAGTTCAAACATTATCGAGGTTTTAACAAAGTGGAAGGAAGACGAATGCGAAATGCCAACTCTTATATAATATTCCCACTCTGGAAAATACGAGTCATCGTTTTGGAAACAAACCATTTTAGCGCCATAACCCATAAAGTATAACAGAAGAGAATTGCCTGCCTCATTCGGCCTGATGTCTAAAAAATTTAATTCCGCGTTACCCTTTTAGGCAGTCATTTTTCTTTCATTTCCGCCGTTGACTCAACTACGACGTCTCCTATAGGTATCTAAGAGCGAATATTAGAAATTTTCAGCGACACCACATTTGATGTCACCGCTAACGGCAAAAATAATTTTTCAACTACTTTTAGAGGACTAACCTGAAACTCATCCCATTAGGAGAAAAATATTTTTTTTGGACGGACAATTTTGCTCGATGTTAGTTGCCGTTGTGAGACATTTACTGTCTATTCGCACTTTCCGACTCCAAAAAAAATTCCGAAAATGGGAATTGGCCATCGGAAATCATAGTGGCATGGCCATCTCTTCAAACGGACAATTAGACATTACGAGCTTTCTTTTAACAACAATGTAACATACATTTCTGTAAAACAAGAAAATTTTGAAGCCCCAAGTGCAGGAAAAAAGAAGAAAAAGAAAATAAAGTATAGTGAACAAAAATGAGTGTTAACAATAGCGGGGAGGGCTGTAATTTCGAAAGAGGATCATAGAGATTTGCGAAAAAATTTAAAAATAAAAAAATCAATAATAAAGAGGAGGGGGTGACAAGTTGAGTGAGTTAACACTTCACTAAACTGAAGAAATTTCAGAAAAGTATTGCCTCAAAATCAAGGCTAGCATTTCAGGCAACTCCTTGATGTTATGAACCACCGAGTAATAATCAAATGGGAATGTATCCAAATATCTAGTGACCTTTAACTGCAGTTGACCGTTTGTGTCAGGAATATAGTTAACCTGGTTCATATCCAGGATGGATTCATCGTTATTAATACAGTCAATAACCACAAAGACGATCATTATTTTATCTTCACGAGCTTTCCTGACTAGTCTTTGCAATTCCTCATGATCTTCACAGACGCCATCAGAGAGAATGATTTGTAGCTGCCATAAATCAGCATTTCCATAAGTTCTAGCTTCTCTGAATGAGACAAGCGATTTCTCGACTAGTGTCTTCACATTTGTCTTCGTCTCATCGAACATAAAGTTCTTGAAAACTTCTATACCAGATTCGGTTGTAAAAGGCTTCTCGAACGGATGAACGATTTCGGCGTCTGATCCAAACTTGGCAACTGCTAATTGACCCGATTCTAACTGTGTCAAGGCCTTTGACACTAAGGATATACTTTGGAATGCAATATCAACGGCCTGTGATTCAGCCATAGATTTTGAATCGTCAACTGCAATCATAATCTGATATTGACGCTTACTTGGCTTTGTTCGTCTCATCCATATCTTATCCTTGCGGAATTGCGATGCGATGTAAGGAATGATTCTCTTCATGTTCAACCTCTTGCCTGTCTTATAGTCACCTTTAAGCTTTGTCGCAAGCGTTGGTTCAAGAATTAGCCGCAACTGTTCAGAGAGGCCAGCAGTGAGGTCACGTGTAGCTTCATCTGCCTTTGTCCAGAGATCCTTTGCCTCCTCATAACCTCTTTCATAATCTGCTGTACCTTGAACTTCCTGTAGCTTTTCAAAGCGTGTTTCCCCATCAGATTCCGCTTCATCGTCATCATCGTTTTTCTTATTGTTATCCCCTGTCTCTATCGTATCATCTGTACCATCTCTCTTTCCAAAAACAACATGCATTTCATCTTTCGTCTCCTTCTTTGCTTCAGAATCATCCTCCATCTTGCCACTATCTACGTTGGATGATTCATTCTTCTCAGCAGTTTTCTCCTCAGAACTTTCAGAATTCCGCTCATTTTCGTCATTTTTGTCCTTGTGAGAATCTTCAGCCTTGTCAGCATCCTCAGCCTGTTCTTTATCATCATCTATTGCCATTTCCTCGTCAATTGGCTGAATCTGATCTTCATTTGCAGAGCCCATGGCTTGCATGTCGGTATCAGAGTCAGCTTCATCAAGGTGCTGAAATTCATCCGGACGTTCGCCCGCTTTCTGTTCAACCAAATCATCCTTGGTGGTCTCGTTTATCTCCTGTCTCCTACGATGGAATTCCTTCAATGCATCACCTAACTGTTTCAATGACTCATTGACTTGTTCATGAGCACGATCCACATTCTGTTTTTGTTCCTCTTTATTCACATCAGCATCATTCATTTCTTGCTTGGCATCATTTGATTCTTGCTCGCCACTGTTATATTCCTGTTGAGGTAAAGAAGAATTTCCACCAGAATCACCAGCATGTGTCTCTTGCTGCTCAGTTGCAGCATCTGCTCCTTGAGTTTTCAACCCTTCTTGCTGCTGAGCTGCTGCATCTTCGTCCGTACTTTCATTTCCAGCTTCTTGATCTTCAGCACCTTCTAACCCTTCTGGTGCCTCGTTCTCATCGGCATCAGTATCACCTCCAGCATCATCCTTAATATCCTGGCTAAGATCTTCGTCCTCATCAATACTCATGGCATCTTCATCCTTCTCAGGTATACCAGCTCCATTCTGATTTTCATTGTCATCCTCCTTGGAATCTGCCTCTTCTTCTTCTTCTTCGGCATTACTCTCAAGATCAGCTTCCTCCTCTTGATCTTGATTATCCATTTCGGTTTGACCATCATCAGCATTATCATCATGGTTCTTCTCCTCCTCCTCTTCCTGATCGTCATTCATAGTATTGTCTTCGATATTGTCATCATCATCCTCTTCATCTTGTGCATCATCATCATCATCATCAAGTTGCATATTTTCCGGAAGCTCAAGTGCATCTTCCTCTGAAATATTGTCATCCATCTGCTCTTCGTCTTCATTGTTAGTTTGAATAGGGTCTTCTTCGTTTCCTCCTTCATCATCGGAACTGGCAGACTCATTCTTATCTTCTTCTTCGCCATTCTGCCCATCGTCACTACCTTCCTCCGGATTTGTCTCCTCTGAAACGTCTTCTCTATCTTCAGCTGCTTCTAACTGGTCATCATCGTTCTTCGAGTTCTGTGGAAGTTTATCTGAATTCTTCTCCTTGGAATTCTCATCTGCTTCATCACCCCACATCTTCTCATCTATTGCATTTGGATCGTCTTCATCGATATCATCAACTTCATCATCAATATCATCATCATTCTCTTCTTCATCCTCATTCTTCTCATCAGAACTATTGTCTTCCTCACTCTGCGAGTCCAAATTTTCGGTCTCTCCAGCCATATCACCATCAATGCTAACAGCATCGTCCTTATCTGAGTCCATATCATCATTTTCTTGCTCTGCATTATCCTGTTCGGCATCCTCTGAAAGATCCTCATCACTGCCAACATCCTTAGAGACATTGGTTTCACCTTGGCCATCACCAAGACCAGTACCTTCCTGCATCCTATCTGAGTCTCCATCTTCTTCCTCTGCTGCCGGTTGAGGCGAGCAAAATCCATCCTTTGATATGTTATACAATAAGGTCGACATTTGATACAATGCAGTTGATAGATCAGCATAATTCGATGTCATCTTTGAGAGCATACATACCACAAGGTTCCTGTAATTCTTCACATAGACCAACGTGTGTGAAATTCTTGCACATATGACATCTGATGAGATGTGGCCTATTTCTCTCATTATAAGCATGCTCTGCTTCAACTTTGAAAATACACCATCAACATTCAGCATTTTTCCGTACTTATCATAGAGTAGTCTCTGTAAAGTACGAAGCCATTTGTCATCTTCAAATGTTGGTGTTGGAATTTTTTCATGAACCTTGTATGTCTTTTGGACGCATAAAACAGTTTCTAAGCACAATGAGTACATTGCCTTGTCCAATTCTTCTAAAGATGAATCATGGACTTTTTCTATCTTCAAGACATGATGTTTCGACTCTTGAATCCACTGTGAAACAAAGTCAGCAACAAAAGACACTTCCTTATTATTTTTCTTCCAGTCGTCGATCGATCCGAAAAATCCTTCCAATGCTTTCTGAAGTTCAGCCAAATTCATGAAGTCTGCCTCTGAATATATTTCACGCTTTTGAAAGAAAAGAGTTTGAATTCGTGAAAGAAGTGTTTCAAGTATTCCGCAATCAAATTTCCTATCCAATGAATTCGAGGCAATCGCCAAAGATTGTTGTGCTAATGATATGATATCCGGAAGCTGGTCCACAATTCTAATAGCAACATCAAATTCAGACTCGATACTATCCATATTTTCAACTGCATTCTTCTGACTAGATTTAGAGTAAGTAAGTCTCGAAATATCACTAATCCATGATTCTAAATATTCGAAAAGCTCACAAACGGATGTAATCATCTTTCTAGATGCTACTAATGAAAATAAAAGAGATTCTGCGGCAGCCAATCCCTTTTGTGCAGATCCATTTGGTATTTCCTCATTAGCATTCTTCACAGCAACTCTGAGTCTTGGGAAAAGTTCAAGAATTCTCCAAAAGTACGTGTCCGTCTCTCTAACACAATCAGGCAAATGCTTGGATATCACCAAAAGTGCACTTGATGATGTTATAGTATTTGTAATATCTACTGTCAAATGAAGTTTGAGACCCATTCTTCTTAGCTCCTTAAGAGTATCACTCAAAAGTTTCTGTTTCCTTGTCTTCAATGTAGCACATTGCGTCTTATTCTTCGTGGTTAACTCAGAAGGCGTTTCTTTCCTAAGATGCCGTGCTTCTGAAAGAAGATCCGTAGAAAATTCACTTAACTTTGGCGCACTCTCATTCATAATCTGTTGAACATAACTCGACATGCGTTCATTTGCGGCCGTAAGATCGTACAAAATCCGACTCTTCTGGTTCCATGTTGGACAAGCAGACAATATTGTCTTGACCTTTTCTGAATCATCAGTGGCTGAAATAACAAAATTCTTTTCAAACGTCTTAACATTTGCAGTCGGAATTAAAGCAAGCCCTTGCATTATTAGGGGCTTTACTGGTTGTGCAAGCACTTCCCTATACTTCCTAATAACCTTGTATAATGCCCTGTGAGAACGCTGAGAACTTTGCCTCAAAGCATCAATGTTGGTGTCCTTCCAACTAGCTAACTTAATCACATCAGAAATGTTTTTCTTCAATTTCTTCTTACTCTCATCGATTGATGTTATAATTTTGTCGTCGAACATGGTGTAGAATGATACAGTATTCGCCAAAACATCTGATAAGCTAGACTTTGGTAGCATTGTCATTAAATGTTTAGAGAACGCGCTGATAAGTTGCAATCTAAATTTGAAGTCACCAAACGAGGCTTGAGAAATAAACAAGTTAAGAGCATTCACCACTTTAATGTTATTCTCTTCATCATCCTCATGATTCTGAGATGCCGGAATGATTAATGTCTCAAAAAGATAAAACCACCATTTACCGCTCTCTTTCTTGGATCTCTTCTCCTCATCTTCAAGCACCTTACTCCATGAGCATAATTCAAGTTTCCTCCAACTGACTATCAAAGAAGACAACTTGTCCAAAACTTTCTGAAGTGAAACTCCCGAATGGGCATAAGACTCCCATTGAGTAACGTACGTGAATATTTGTTCGACCCGAGCAAGAGTACGATAAATAGGTGTCGATAGTGGATATAGAAGGAATTCATGGCATATTCTTGCTATGTCTTGCAAAGAAGCTTGCTCAGGCCACTTTTCAATCAATGGTTTTACCGCTCCTTGTAACTGTGTGACAACTTCATTAGCTCTCCTTGCTTCTGTAAAGCTAAAATCATAGAAACTCTCACTTGATCCATTCATGTTTTCATTTAAGGACTCAGCAAGTGCGTTCATAAGAGATACCACGGATAATAAAATTGAAGGTTTGTTGCTTCCAAATCCTATACTACGATTCATATTTTTGAAGTAGTTCAAAAATTTCGGAACCAACTTGATGATATCACTATAAGAGCTATCAGATTTCTCCGTTTCCCCAAAAATATCAACATAAGCCATTGCAATCTTTGAATATAGTTCTTCCTGTCCAGATATTGTCTTTGGGGCCTTTTTCTCCAGATTTCCAGTATCAATGACGTCCTCTGCATCAGGGAATAACTCAAGGAAATCTTCTTCTACATTCATCGTAGGGTCCTTAAAGTTATAGATACTTTGATTTGCTGTTTCTGCCTCCTCTTTTTTCATTTGGTTCAACGACCATCTGTAATAAAGGGACAACAAGGACTGATTCAAAAAGCTGTTAGGATCGCTTTTCTGTTTTTCCGAACCCATTAGCTTTGCTAGTTCAAGAAAAAAGAAATAAACATAGTCTGCGTCTGTATTTGTGGTAGCAACTTGTTTACAACAAATCTGTGCCTCCTTAAAAGTTCTAGAAACCTGCTCTTCGGAGCTTAGTACTAGTGGATCTGCTATCCACAGAGGAGATCCAACTGCCTGACTCCTCTGGGTTGCTGCTTCACGCAAAAGCTGCAAACCAAACTTCATAGCATAGACATATCCACATAATATATCATTAAGGTCAGAATAAATCCCGTAACCATCTTGCAACCTTAAAATGAACTGAGAAGCATTAATCTCAAAGTTGTTGACCTTCAACGATGCAGTTTCTCCATTAGATTCAGCTGCTTTCAAAAGTTTGTTTAATGAGTCCTGACTCAAATATGCCTCAAGGAAAGAATTCCATTCCTGTGTTAATGCCGCAGTCGAGTCCTTGGAACGATACACCTGTGGCTTCTCTGGTTTCTCATTATCCTTGATCTTGGGCAATAGCGTCTCAGCAAACACTTCGTCATCACCAAACTTCACCTTCCTGAATTGCACAAAGGAGTTGTGTATTTCACTAATTTTTCTGCAAAGGGAAAGATAAATCTTGTATGCAGCGTGTCCTTCAATGGCTGGGTCATAAGTCAAATCTGGAACGTAAAGCAAAAGCAGACCAAATGAAAACAAAACCCAAGCAGATCCAATAGAATGCATATCATCATTCTGGAGCAGAAGTATTGGTTTCATGTATGATTCAAATATTGATGCAAAATATGAAAGACCATTTTCTTTAAGTAACGCACTATATCTCATCTGACTCCTGTCTTCAAATATGTTACCCAAGCAGTTGTGGGCTTCAACACTAACATTGTCTGGTAGAAGAGAGTTATGTATGTCACATATTTTTGTCACCCAATCCACTCCAAGTTGCTTGAAGGAAGTAAGATGATCATACATTATACAATCTGACTTCAAGTAAAGCTCCTTGATCGCAATTCGAAGGTCAAGTAAGTATGTACACATTTTGCCATATGGTAAGTATCTCGAATTCTCGATGCAATCTAAAGCCTTTCTGAAAAATCTGTCTTCAAATAAGGATGCTCCAAATGCATCTGCTTTCTCATTCCATAACGAGTCGAGTAACACAGGATATGGCTTAAAAGGTTCCCAAAGATTGAACTTTGCCAAATCTAGTGTCGATTTCCCACTTCTTATTGAAAGATCAATAATGTCGTCGGTAAGCTGTATATTATTCTTCAAAGTAATATTTTGTGCTTCCCAGTAAACTAAGATATTGCCGAATAGCAATCGGAATACCGATGTTCTGTCAGATGTAAAATTGTCAGTTATTAATTCCAATTTGGATATCTCACTAATAATTTTCTTCTCTATGTGAAGCAATTCTGGTGTTAATTCATCCTTGAAGGAATAGGCCAATAACTCAGCAAATGAACGCTTCAAACCAATCATAGCGTTCTGTGTTTCAGGTGGTTGTCTGTCCAATATTTCATCAAATTTTTGAGAAACCTTGACCAACGACTGTAAATGTATCCAGTTCTTTTCAGAAGATGGGTACTGTGCATGGCAGTTCTTCCATATTGTGGAAATAGAAAGACCCCTGGTAAGCTCAAGCTCGCTAGTGAACTTTCTAACGACACTTAGAAGAGCTTCAGTCAAACTTTTATCAAATAAATTGCTTCTCTCCTCGATCCATAACAAGATATTTTTCTGGTGAAATCTCAAATAAGATTCATCCACGTGTAATGATGCTTGGATGATCTGATCAATAAGCTCCTCAAGCTTGAAAATAGATGAGAAATAATCTTTCAATGTCAAAAAAGCCGACGTTTTCAATCCAGTCTTTAAAGTCCGCTTTGTAAATATGACAAGTTTAGAAATAAGCATATACAAAGGAAGTTTTGGTGCATTTTTCACGTTTCTCCCTAAATGAATGGCAGCTGATTTCTCTAAATCGTTCATGTCAATTATACGACCGTTTGCAGCCCGATCTTCTATATTCTTGAGAATATTTTCAAGTCTGTATAATTCTAGCCAATCTAATACAAAGAAAGAAGATTCAGATGTTGATGCGTATTCTCTGTCCTTAAAAAGCATCCGAAGTGTATACTCGTTCAAAGTTGGTAATAATGGTTGAAAACTCGTAAGTAAAAATATTTGCTTCTCATGATCTTTCAAACTCTCTGAAGATGAAAGAAGCACATCCTCCGGAATATTATTTAGATTCAGATAGCTGCTGACTGATTCATATTCGTCAAGGATGGTCGATGTCACTAGTTCGGTGCAAAAACTTTCCTGAGTGATCAACGGAGTTATATTCTCCCACATGTAATGCTCTGTGAAGGCGATTGCAGAAAAAGCACTGTTTGGTTTATCTATTCTTATAAAGAAATCGATAGCATGAGCTAACTCCCTGGTAAAAGAATCCTGTGAATCAACAAAGCATGAAACTGGTCTAGGAATTGCCACAGATAACGACAGCTTCTCAAAGCGCTTAGAAACAGATCTTCGTTCGTCAGGTATTGCTTCTAAAGCAAGACAGTCTCTGTCAAATGATGTTGCTCTTTCGTTGATTTTCTCTAAGAAGATTTCCACCGAACGATTTCTCATAGCACGAGATAGTTCACCGTATTTTGGATCGCACGTTAGGAAGAGTCTAAAGTTTGGGTGTGGTGTAATTGTACGCACTGAACCATCTTCAGAACTGCATTCATTTATCACTAAATTTCCATTCATTTCAAGGAGAGAGTTAATTCTATCGAGAACAGATGGATTGCATAAATTTGCATTATCTAATACCAACCAATAACCCTTCTCCACTGCTCGAACCAAGAGACTATCAAACCATCTAAAGTTGACAGAAGAATACTCATTGTATGACCGCATGACATTGAGCATATTTTTCACGGTATGGCATAACTCTGAATTGGTTGATTCAAGCAGAATCCGTCTAAGAATATCAATGATACTCTTTAAATTTTCGAGCGACAAGCTTTCTTCGGACAAAGTTTCAATTAACCCCAAAATCATTTCAATATATTCAGATTTATCATTGTCACTATTTCCAACAATATTAAGCTCGTTGATAGACACCTCTCTATGTAGCTGAGAAAGTAAATCATTAGCATATTCAGTCAACAGTCTATTTGGGTCGGATTGTTCAAAACCTCCCAAAATATCCATACTGTCTATATCGTTATTCATTGAGAATTCAAATAATTTAGCTCCAATAATACCTGCACAATATTTGATCATATCTGTTTTTCCACTACCGGAGGGACCAACTAGCAAGCAAGGGTATGCCATTTCAATGCAATATAAAACCGACTCTAAAGGTCCGATGTTGCATTGAAGGCCAATAACATTTGCATTTGGCTTGTATTGCACTAACCTGTTTCTTTTTATGAAGCAGCTTTTAGTCTGTATATAAGATGGATGAATGTCAAAGTAAGGATCTCTAACTTCAAGCGGACCAAATGAAGACTCAAAAAGAGCATCACATTTCAATCTGTCTTCCTCTGAACGAAATCTGTTCCTAATAACCAGTTCGTAAAAGTCGTAGGCAGATTTCATATATGAGTCTGAAGTTTTCTTCATAAGAGCAAGCCAACGTAAGACATCCCTCAAATTGAATTCCCAAGGTTGACCAGATGATCCCCATAGTCTCTTAACAGTAATCTCATTCTCCAAAGATGAAATAAAATCAATAAGTTTATTCCTTATTTCTCCATCGACACTAGGGAAAAGCCTGGATGCAATTATCCTCAAATCATGTTTCTTTAGAATATCCACATACACAACTGTGAATCTATTAACAAATGATTTAGGTAATCCTTTTCTGCCACCACCTTGGGATTGAGGATTTTGAGCTGCGAAAACCCTGAAAGATGGATGATTAACAAATGATCTGTCCAATTCAGGAATAAACACCTCACCTCTATGATCTAAACAAGCATTAAGTCCTTCAAGAACGGACTGTGAAGCAAGATTCATTTCATCAAGTAAAACCCAATCTCCACTTTGCATAGCCTTGAGAAATGGACCATCCCTCCACTGGAACTCACCAACATTTCCTCCCTCAACAGGTGCATCTGAACCAAAAAGATCTATAAGATCTGTTTGCTCAGAAAGGTTTATTCTTGTAAGGTGCTTACCAACAGCCTTGGCTAAGGCACATATTAAGCTTGTCTTTCCAACACCTGGACTGCCTTCCAAAAGAATTGGTTTTTTCACAAGAAGAGCTCTTGCGACTCTGGCAGCATTTGCAGCAGTAGTTGGAGCATCCATACTAAATGAAAGAAATTCATCTGAACATGGCTCTCTTTTAATTTTGAATCCTCTTAGATCAATAGTATCTTTGGTTATTTCAATTCTCGAAGGTTCTTGGTATTTCTGTATTAAATCGTGGTCAGCAAATTTTGAAAGTTTATTCACAAAAGAGAGCTTTAGCTCATTAAGCTTACTCTCATCGTTAGCAAGGAACGAGGTGTTATGTGTACCCAATGAGTCTATGAACACCATACATGCACCTTCTAATAAGCTTGTGTACAAATCAAAGCCCTCGTCAACACAGCAATTTATAAATTGAATCCATGATAGAATATCTCTCAAGGAAATGATGCCACTTCCTATATTTCCTGCTCCCATTCTTAGTCCAAAATAACGAGAAAACTCAACAATCGCACTGGAGAGAGTTTTAGCAGGAGAGGAAAGTTTTGCACTGACAATCTGCCTGACATCATCAAAATCTTCCATAGATGGAACCCAAATCTCAGTAAATCTGTTTCTTAAAGCGGGTGATAGTTCCTTTTTACCATAATCACCCCCGGGATTCATGGTTGCAAAAAATGCAAAGCTCTCTGGTGCAGTTACAAGGGCGTCCTCACTGTTTTTCTCGGCAAGAAGTAACATCCGCTCTGGTTCAAGAACAGAATTCAACCTTTCAAGAACGGAATCATCAGCTAAAGATATTTCATCCAATAAGAAAAAGCATCCATCCTTCATAGCCTCAACTAGCGGGCCATCCTGCCATTCGAAAAGCGAATTGTTTTCTTTCTGCAACGATTGGATCAAATCAACATTCTCCTTGGAAATATTCTCATCGTTTCGATAGTCATTCCATAACTTGAGAGCAGAGGATATGGAATTCAACGATGATGTATCAACACCTAAAGAACCAATAGCTCTCTTTATTTCCGATAACAACAGAGTTTGAATATGAGATCTGTTACGTATTGGTCTTTGCGCACCCAAAAGATCGCTCGTCTCAATGTTCTGGTGGGCATTAACAACAATTAACCGCCGCTTAAAGTAATTGGCAAGCAACTGGCAAATGGTTGTTTTACCACAGCCAGTTTCTCCAACCAAAAGAACAGGTTCGTGATGTTTAAGAGACGAAATTACTAAAACTGCAAGTCTCCGCATAGCTTTAGTCCAGATGACAGGACTGTTCATTTCTAAGAGACCTGTATCCTCAAGTTTTGCATAGTATGCATTCATATCGAGCTTCACGTGCATCACTTTCTCCAGAGCAGCCTTAACTATAAGCTTTTCCTCTGGTCTCCTCACTCTTTCTGCCAAAAGCATGTAGCCATTTGCAGCTAGTTCTTCATATCCAACTGCATCCCTCTGTGCCCATCTAAAAAGATCTCTTAAAGTAGCAAATGAATTTTTCTGCTCAAAAAGTCGTGTAGACTGTCTTTGCACAGATAGCTCTCTATAAACTTCGACAATTCTCTTCGCATGACTTGGGGCAATCTTACATCTCTCCCTCAAAATTACTTCCAAGTCATCCTGAGGAATATCATCAAAATGCAACTCCAAAAATCTGTTCCTGAAAGCTTTCGAAAGTATTTTTCTTCCACCGTATAATCCTGGAGGGTTTTGCGTTGCAAATAACATAAAGTTGGGATGCGGATGCACAACTTCCTGAGTTTCAGGAATGAAAAGTTCCCTATTATCGTCTAATAATCTATTGAGAGCCTCTAACACATCGGTTGGAGCTAAATTCAATTCATCCAAAACAATCCAATAGCCATTACGCAAAGCTTCAACCAATACACCTTCTCTAAATGATAACTTTCCTGTGGAGTCTGAAACATACGTTCCAAGATATTCCTGTAAGTCGGTATGTTCATGGTTATTGATTCTCACAAACTTGTGACCAGTGATCTTAGCGAGGTAGTTAATCATAGACGTCTTACCGGCAGATGTTGGACCTTGAAGGAGAATAGGGTACTTGCTGTTACTTGTAGCACGCACCAAATTAAGTAGGTTCTTCTCCACGAATGGTGTAATGATGTAGCTATCCTGTGCGATCGGCTCTTCTGGTCCTTTCTTCAACCAATAATGTCTGAACTGAACATAGTTCTCTCCCTTGGGATCTGGATTTGGGGGAATGCGCTTCATTACCGAATTGGCATTCTTTAACCTTCCTATTGTGTATTTCATAATTAATGGATATAAGATCTTTTCGGACTTCTCCTCAAGTAATGTCAAGAAAGACATGCAGAAACCTTCGTAAAGAGAACGCCTTAATCCATAGGTCTCTACTATATCAGTCACGTAAGAGAGCGTTCTTGTAAGAGTACGAATGCTGAACTGTGGTTTTTGATTAGCACCATCGACTATCTTATGAGTATTCGCAAGTTTTTTTGAAGACAAGTAGAGCTCGGCAATATCATTTCCAACCCATTCGTCACTCAAAGTATATTTCCCAATGTACTTGTCTATGATCATTAGCAAATCATTAATATCCTCGTCAGGTGAATGAACGTATATTTCTGTAAGCATAGATCTAATTCCCAACGGTAGATTCTTCTTACCAACATCAGTTGCTGGGTTCATACAAGCAAATATCCTGAAGTCTGAGTTCGCCTTCACGCTTTCAATGTCACCTTTCTCGGATAAAAGAATACTTCTTTGCTCCACTTCATCAGTAAGTAAATCAGAAATGCTGTCAAGGGTTTCAGGTGAAGCTAGGTTAACTTCATCCAATAGGAGCCATTCCCCGTTTTTCACTGCCTTCACCAAAGCGCCCTCAACAAACTGGAAAACAAATGAATTCTCAATATTTTTGAACTGCTTTCCAAAGTTATCAATTTGTCCATACATTTCATGCCATTCCTCTAAAAGCTGTGAACGATCAGTATCGTTGAGTTTTCTCTTCTTCTTTCTCGACGCTTCATCATCATTATTCTCAGGTTTCGTGAATGTTGCCTTAGCCATCTTGTATGCTTCCTGCCACAACCTTATCACATTCTTCCATTGGGACTTATTAAAACATTTAGCAAGAAGCTTCAAAAATCTCTCATTTTTCTTCACAGAGAACGATCGGCTAAAAAGGTTTTCAAAATCCTCTTCAATTGGCAAAGCCAAAGTTTTTGCATTAACTGGTTTATAACCACCGAGGAGATCACTAACCTCAGTTTGCTGAGACACATTAATCACAGTGAGCTTCTTGTGAAGTAATTTTGCCATTTCTTGAACAATGGTCGTCTTACCTGTACCTGTTTCACCGACGAGAACTATTGGCTCAAACATTGAAACTGCCACGGCGATTTTTTCCATCAGCAGAAGAGAATGGTTTGTCCTTGAAAATGTTGACTTGCTATCATTATACTCACCATGTTGGACCTGTCTATGCAGCCCAACAATGTGATTCTTCTTTAATTTTGCTCTACCAATAGTGATGGAATCATTAAATACCGTCAAAGGAGCAGTATGACGACTCATCTGAAGATTTATCCTGCTAGTTGGTATTTCCATGCTATTCCCTATAACTTGACATAATAGCCTGATCGATTCCTTTGAAGAAAGAAAGCTAGTGAAGCAATCAAGCGCTTCTTGGAAAAGTAAATCTTTCAACTGGTCAGAAATAAGATCTGCGGATGTCTTCATTCCTGCTTCCTCGAAAAGAGAGTTGCACCTCTTACAAAATCTCATCAGGTCACGAATAGATGCAGGTCTTGGAGGAACACCATCGTTCAATATCACAAGCTTACGAGAATTGTAAACCGACTTGATTTTTGAGAACATTGTAATGAATACACTGATAAGATGGTCCAATAGAGGGAATTTGTGCAGTAAGATTGAACGCAGATCTGAATCATCTAATTCTGGAACTTGCAACATTTCCCAGAGCCGTAATCCTATGACATCAGGAATAACCATTTGACCAGATTTAGACAAAACTCTCATTGTAGCAATTAACTGAAATCCGTTTCTTGCCGTAACAACTTCATTTCGAGAGGGAATCACTAATTTTTTATTTTCTAATAATCCTAGAAGGATTGAGAGGACCTCGTTTGGTGCTTTGTCAATGTCTTCAACAAGCACCCACTTTCCTTCTTTCACTGCAGTGGTCAAAACACCATTCTTCCAAACAAATGTACCTGGTTTCGAGCCCGATGTGTATGTTCCTAATAATAACTTTGGATCTGTCTGTTGATTTAAATGTATCTTAATTAAGTCTTTGGTATTCACACCAATTTCCTGACTCATGAGATTAACTAAAAATGTTTTGCCGCTTCCTTCACCTCCAGCAAGTAGGACAGGCTTGGATGTCTTAAGATAAGATGCTAAAGAACGTAATGACTCAATAGATTTTTTAACTGGGACAAAGTCTATAATTTGCTCATTGATTCTTCTCTGTGCTTCGAGCTCTTTGATATGCGGAAATAGAACTCCGGCAACAATCTTGACACCAACAGATAAATCTTCCGTTGTAAACTCAATAACAGACGATCCCTTCAGAAATGTATCTGGAAGAGGAGTGATCTTCGATAAGTTGGATAATCTTTGAGCCTCGAATAGTGGGAAAAACATAAAGTTAAAATTCGTTTCACAGCCAAGTGACCCAATTAAGTTCTTTTCATTGACATAGTGTTTTGTCATCTGATTTTTAACATCTTCTGAAAGTGATACGATAGATGTCTCGATTTCGATTGACAAAAGTCTGTTGATATCTGAGCAGTTTGAATTCAGAATGATATCGTGAATCAATGTAGAATCAATAAATTTGACGAATTTCTCCTTATCGTATGAAATTATTCTAAAAAATGAAATTAAGATCGACTGTAACTCCTCCTGGTTAATGTCCTTTGCATTCTCCCTAATTCTAAAGCAAAAGTTGTTCTTCTCTAAAAAATATTCCCCCAACGTTGCAATATCTTCATCATAGCCAATCAGCTTGGCAATGTATGACAAAATAAAGGATGATTTCACGACATGATGTTTATTGAACTGTAAGCTGAATTCTTTTTCAATGTCCTCATCGCTGATCAGCCGTGTAACAAACTCCACAGTCAAAGGTTTGAAAGCAAATGTATAACACATACCAGAAGCATCATCAAGTAAATTAATGCAAATATCTTTGATCAACTGAGATTTTGCAATGTGTCTATTTATTTTAAACATATCATTAATGTGTTTCTTAGGATAGAAGGCTTGGAAAGCCTTGAAAACTCTTTGTGAGTTATCAAGATCAATTCTGAGGACTTCCTCGTACTTTTGGGCATTCATTTCGGCAAAACTCATAGCAAGAGTAAAGATGAAGTTCTATTGATGATCAAAGATCTGAATGCACTTAGTCCTAAGTTACTTTGCTGAAGGAGGTGAGTATTACCTTTTTCAACCATGTGATCAAGACCTTAAAGTCAAAGTCCTACTTGGGTTACCGCTATTAAATTTTTCAGGGAGAAAAAATTTTCCCTTAGCTTTTTTTAATGTGCACTGCCTTGAAAAGAGCGGTTATCTTGGTTATCGTTATCGTCAACTATTAAACCTGAGATTATAAGTTCTTTCAACCAACAAAAGACCGTTAATACTTTGATAGTTCCGTGCACTTGTCACTTGCATTCTCAAATTTATGAGAGATATGCATTTAAATTTTGGCCCAAGTTCCTTTGCTGAGCTAATGATCGAAGCGATTTTAGAAATTGTCTCACGGTTTGACTGATGAGAGGATTTTTTTTCTTTTCAATATTGAACTGCTGGTTATTTTTTATCTATACAAACTGCTGAGAAGAAGTTGAGTCCCAGATAACAGTTACAAGACAATACAAAAAACGAAATATGAATATTCCTTCTGGTTCTATTTGTTCGAAATATGTGATCTATCGAATATACGCTAGGTATAAATATATCAAGCTTGTGTTTTACCTTGGAACTTGCTCTGTTAAAAGAGAACTACACTATGACGATGAGTTAGCATTTTGGGGGGTGGTACCTCACTAGCAAAGAGTTTAGATATTTTTCAACTTTCCTGCCCGTTTTCTCCTCTCTTACTCTTCCACTCAACAGATCCACTCTGTCTGGGTAGCATGTGACTTTGTACCTCTGTAGGTGTGATGGCATTTCCTTGCATTGTTTTATGATCAAGGATAATATCTGATGACACTTCTAGTAAAGTCTTATCATCACTGATATGCGATAGTAGTGATAAATTTAACGCTGCAAGTACTTTTTTCAAGTCATCCTCGTCGATTTTGTCTCTAGGCAATGTATTTTTGGAGTTAGCACCGATATATTTTTGTGTAACATCAACAACATAGTGATCAGATATTGCAAAAACGTAGGACATCTTTTTTCCCCAGCCCTCGTTATATAGAAGAGGGTTATCAAAGGCGTTCTCACACGAATCTAGATGTACCCATCTTTGTAGGTTATTGGAAAAATATTCACACCAAACATGATCCTCCATATTCCATAGATATCTAACCTTAAGTCCCAATGACTTCATCAATAAAATAAAGCAGTTGTTCCATTCTCCACATCTTCCTTCTCTCGTGTCCAATAATTTACTTGGATTGTTATATCTCGGAAATTCTATATTACTTCCACAAGCTTTGCAACGATATTGTTCGATTACTGCTGCTTGACCTTCAAAATGTTGTTTTAAGTATGGCTGCACAGCACCAATATTCTGTATCTTTTCTTGATCTTTATTTCCACAGTTGGGGCATTCTGGCTTGTTAACCCACTTGAAAAATTCTTCTTTATACCATTTGAGAAGTTGTTTTACTAATCTATCTGTGTAATCTTTGGAGCTACTGTCCCCTTCTTTGTCTAATCTCTTATATATAGGTGATGCGAGTATGATATCTAATGCTTTACTTTGATACTCCTCGTTTTGGTATGGTTTCATTAACGATAATAAAGATATTATTTTTTGACAGAAATGATTATTTTGCAGCAACTTCTGTAATCTAGTATCCTGTTTGACCTTATAGAGCAGACTGTTTGTACTTTGCCTCCGAATGCGGGCCATTGTGGATCGAAGACTCGATGCAATCGAATTTAAGGATGGCAATGAAGATATTGTTTCAGACATTTTCTAATGTTAATTAAAAACCGGTTCACTTTCAGAAAAAAAAGTACACTTGGTTATAAATTTCAATGATGATTTTGTCAGGGAAATAGATTGAGATACGGTTGGAATGAAATATTATGTGCATAGCCAGGACATTGATGTGGAATCACGACAATGAAATAGAAAAATTCAGGATGAGATGGAAAAAAAAAAAGATAACAGATATATTCCCCATGTCATCTGGACATTGTCAAAATTAAATTTTATATATTTCTTTAATGCTTTCCTACTTATATCTTTTTATACACTTATAACATATAGCGAAGAACATTGAATATCTATCATGGCTAATGGTGGTGAGAAAAAAGGAAAGGCCAATAAAAGAGTGGCCTTTCTTTTCACATCAGAGATTGCTGAATCAACGCCAAAACAGATGGATATATATATGCATGAACTTCGAATGAGAGGCTACTTTATACGGATTTTAACGTGGCTTACGTTTGTTCTAGGTATGGGATCAATATTCGGGTTATGGGATTGGTGCTTCAGACTGTATTTGGCCTCATTATGTAGGATACAGATTCCCATAATTGGTCCTGTATTTAACTACCTGAAGTCGGCAGCATCTGACAAGATGGTAGTGGATCATTATTACACATATGCCTTCCTCCTCAACTTCGTCATCATATGGCTTTGGTGTGTGGCGTCTTGGTTAGGAATGAAGTTGTTCCGACATAGTAAGGGCGGAGGATCATAAGTTTACGTCCTCTTTGGATTCATTATTGCATTTGTCTGTATCCCCTCTCTGTGCATATTTTGACCAACTTCATTCTCGGTTATACACCGGTCATACTTTCAAGTTCAAATATGTGCATGAGTTTCTAATAATGTTATATATACGTTGTATAAATAAAGATGCCGATCTAATCTACTCGGTCACTTCTGCAAGATACAATTTTTTCCCTGCCTTCAACATGAGTAGTTTATCATCTATGAGATCTGTCCGTTTGAGCAAATTGCGTGGATCTTTGAGTTTCATCTTCTTTGACAGTCCATTTAAAACAGCACCGGTCTTCATCATTCTTCTAAATTCACTCTTAGATTGAGCACCATTCGACATCTTAAATAGCAAATTTGGTACACTGATTTTCAAAAATTCTTTCATCGAAATTTTAGTTACTAAATTTTGCTCGCCAAACGTTTTGATAACCTGATCAGCATTGATTTTCTTTGGATTTCCATATATTAGTTTACTTGTTTCGTAATTAAGCAAGCCCTCACCGTCTCCATGAATTAGATCACAAATCTCGAAGGCGAGTATCTTTTGTCCAAACCTCTTAGATTTATCCTGCATATGGACCTTAACAATTTTATGTATAACCGAGAGTGGCAGAAGTGAAAACTTGCATAAGAATCTTTCCACATCCTCATCTTCAGTCCGATACATGAATTGATAGATATCAAACGTTGGGGTTAGTTCAGGATCAATAAAAATAGCATTTCCTGCGCTTTTTCCAAATTTCACACCTGATGCTGTCGTTAATAATGGTACTGTTAATCCAAAGCATTGCTTTAAATCGTTTTCCGGTTTCTTAGTTTCTGTCAATGCTGTCTTGCTCTTATTTATTCTGTTGATAAAATCAATTCCAGCAACGATATTGCCATATTGGTCCTTACCACCAACCTGAACATCAACACCGTATGTTTTGTTCAGATAATAATAGTCGTAGGCCTGAAGTACCTGGTATGCAAACTCATTAAATCCAATTCCCTGCTCTGAGGAAATTCTATTTCTTATGGAATCACGAGCTAGCATTTGGTTGACTCTTATGAATTTGCCATAGTTCGATAGAAACTGTAGCATTCGCATATCTTTCCACCATGAGTAGTTATTCTTCAATTCCATAGCTCCACAATTTTCAGTACTGATAGCTGGATTTCTTGTCGATGCATAGCTGATTCCCATTTTAAAGAAATTGATAAGCTGGTGAGAGATTCTGGTGACGTGATCCTCTCGACTATCATTCGTCATTGATGTCCTTTCGGTTGTCCTTCCAGAAGGATCCCCAACAGCTCCTGTTGCACCACCAATCAATGGGAAAATATTATGTCCATGAATATTAAAGTGAAGCAATATCATAAGGGGAAGGAGGTTTCCTAAATGAAGAGACTTGGCAGTTGGATCTGCTCCACAATACAAGCCTAATTTTCTCGTAAAGAGTGTTTTTTGGAGCTCTTCTTCATTGACACAAGTCTCTATGAGACCTCTGTCATGTAAATTTTCAAGAAGAGGTTTGCTTAGTTCTGTCTGGCAGTCTTCCTGTGTAATGGTGATTCCATTATTCTTCAACAAATTTGTTAGAGATGGTGACAGTTTACCAGCATTGAATGTGCATGTTGGGTAGCTTGAAGAAAAGAACCTTCGGCCAACGGCTACAACTGAACGTTGTAAAGACAATACAATCATTTTGAAGGCTTGATTTGATGTTCTTGAAGAATTTATCTAGCTATTATATACAGTTCTGTTGATCTTAAGGGTTTCTATAACGGATGTAATAATATAAATATATATTTTATATGCATTGTTTTGCACCTCACCAGTATATTGCGACAGACAATCCTCCTTGCCTGGGGAAAAAAAAAATTTTGAAGAGAGAGCTTTCGTCTTTACCATAAGAGCTCTCTCTCTTTGCTACATTTGCTACATTTGTCGATGCGAAGAGTATGTATGCTTTTTTTTAAAGATGCCCTATTTACATTAGTGGATGTTTCTCTTGGTGCTCTCATGTTTAATCTGATCCTCAGCTTTACGCTTTAAAGAGCTGTATTCCCTGGTGTTCTTATCCGGTGATTTCAATTTGTTCTTCTTTTTTATTAACTCCTTTATTACCTCACGACCATCAACACCATTTATCTTTCTGAAGTATGGTTGCAGCCTCCAATATGGTACTTCTCTGTACTTTCCGCCCCAACTTTCCACCCTGCAGACTTTGATTTGATCAAGTTCAGCTACGTTCTCTTGCTGGTATATTTGCTGAACTGCCTTCTCGATTAATTTTACTACCTCGTCTAATTCTTCCCACGACGTTTTTCTAGTTATTCTGGCGATTTCTATTCTAATGTCCGTTCTCTTTGAAAGAAATTTCTGTAATGCTTTAAATAAATGAGTCTTAAAACATCTTTTTGACTCCCCTTCCCCACAACTTCTCACAATTTCAAAGTACTCCCGAACAAACTTGTCTACTCTGGGGAACTGCTTCTCTATGTCGTTCGTCTCTGTCCAAAATATTCCTGGATTGGTAAGGTTTCCTTCGGCGGACATTACTGCATCACAGTTGGTCTCCTGCATGCACCGTTTTAAATCATCCTGATACAGGATGTTTCCGTTGGTTATAAAAACGGTATCCTCGGGAAGATTATCCCGAAGATAACGAATTAGCTTCCAATCTGCAATTCCTGTTCTTTGCCCTTTCATCTCTCGCGTACGCCCATGCACTGTGAGAAACTGTGCACCGGCGCTGAGGCACATCTTTGCGTATTTGAGTGATTTTGACCAGTCATCAAACACACGAATCTTAGCTGTGACAGGAATGTCTAGTTCCGTGTGTAATTTGTAAATTAAATTGTAAACAGTATCCCATTCTTCCATCAAGAAAGATCCATAATGACCCCGTTTAGCAATTCCTTGGGGACAGCCAAAGTTTATATCAACAGCATCACATTTGCCCACCACATGCTTAGCTGCAGATAAAAGAACGTCGGGGTTATTTCCGCAAAACTGGATAATAAGTGGTCTGTCAAGGCCTGGCTTGCCGTCCAATGGTGAAAGTACGGTATCTCTAAACTTTTCTTCTTCAGCAAATAACCTCGAATGAAGCATTGGAGAGTAGCATAGATCTGCACCATATCTTCTGGACAATATTCTCCAAGCAAGATCAGAACCGTCAACCATTGGCGCCACTATCTTTTTGGGACATCCCAAACTTTTGTAAAGTTCTCTACCTTCAAGCTTTACTGCTTTTTGTGTCTTGTGGTCATTCTTCCCATTCAATATCTGATCCTTGTGGTTTGGTGAATTACCTGGAACGACATCATCAATTTTCTTCATAGTGCACATATGTCTTGAAATGTTATTGAAAGCTAAAGCGCTCAACTTTTGTGATGCAATTAGAAAACTTATCTTGGCTACCGATAACATGTGCCAAATCGTTGTTATCGAATATTTTAAGAATCATATAGGATTTATCTTGGCGTAATGCTCCACGAAATAAGGAAGTCAAATCCAAAAAATTTTCAGATCCCTGAATAAATACTATAATGTACGGATGTCATATGCTATATTTCCAGAAGAAGATGCTTTCTCTGGAAGAGCTCTCTTACCATGAATTTGAATGCTAATTTTCGTTCATTTGATTAGAATCGCTCCAAATGTTTATCAAAAACTGTATATATCTGAAAAATAGAACCGGTGAAAAAGAAATGGATATTAAAACCTAATTTTCACGGATTAGTAACTTACGACAGAGTATGCAGTAGTTTACGAAAAAGGATTGTTTCCCAACTTCTGAATATTTGAGTTTGTTTAATCCTTTATACTTTGGCAGTTTTCCCTTGAGAATCCTGAGTTGTAAGTTTGTAGCTTTCTTTAGAGTTTTAATTTCATACGTTATGTATATCGAAAAGTTAAGCAGAAGGAAATTTGGGTAGTCAGGACTTTTTCAATTTCTTCTTCAACCTTATTTCAATAGCTCACTATATATTGTAATATTGCATTTATATAATTTTTATTCATGCACTTACCTTAGCCAAGTTTTGCTCTAGAATTGTTGGGGAAATAGAATAGCTCAGTAAATTAATATAAATAGATCGTAAAAAATAATGGATATACCAATCCTATGTTATTTAATGAAGAGTATTGCATTTAGATAAGTTCCAGGGGGGGGATCTATAATAGAGCAAAAAAGTAAAAATACAATTGATCATCACTCCGAGCTCCGCGATGGATTAGACTTCGGCGTAAATGTAGATAGATGCTCATGAATAGCCGTTGCCCTTGCTTTCAAAGCTTCAGCAAAAACTAACGCGATTGGCCAAACCGGTGCATCCGCCAATATTCGAACTCCCAAAGATAAGCATCGTGCACTTAACCTTCCAGCAGCAATTATTTCTGCAACATGTGTTAGATTTTGAGGATCCAGCTCCAGTTTTGAAATTCCATCGTCCAATTGATCTACATCCAACGCACCATTAGCCTGGACACGCAAAAACTCTGCGTATGACGTATGATTTGCGCCTGGTGGAAGCAAACTGCCTTCCACTTTCTTTAGTATGGTCTCTGCTCTCAGCCAAAGAACATTATCGGCTGTGGCCAATCCACCGGACAAGTTAGGGGATTCCAAGTATTTATTTCCCCAAACCTCAATAGTGTAGAGATACTCAGATATTAGTAAAGTTGATGTAAATAAGCATGTTAAAAAGAAGATCGGCGTACGAATTGATGTCTTCTCTGCATCATTTGTAATCGATATAATATCGATCCACAAATTGATGATATCCAAAGAATATGAAATAGAATCCCTCAGAGCCTCATGATCCACTGCAAGGTTCTTAATCTCTTCATTCATACCATCCCAGTCTCTGGTCCACATTTTTGAAAGGACGGGCGATATATTCACACACTTATTTATTTTAGCAAAGGATATCAGTGGCAAAATCAGCTTTAACTCTGCACTCTGACTTATTGTGTGTAAATTTTGTCCCTTCGGAACTAATATTCCGCCATTTTTCACAAAGCAAGCTTCCCAAGTTTTGATCAACGACTCAATATATGGTCTCTCATCCATCCTCCATTTGGCAATTTTGGCGACCAGTCCTTCCTTGGACTTTCCAACTGAAACATGCTCGCTATTGATATACCCGTTTATGGACATTAGGAGTGATAACATTCCACGTAAGCCAACTGTACCATCAAGAGACATATTTGTCAAATCATGCCACATATCTCTGTATGAATTTGTTCCATCGCTCAAGCGTATCAAAGCAAACTTCGAGTCAATGTTCAAATCCCTTTGTTTAAGTTGATTGATCCATTCGTTGTAACTCTTTGATTTCCACATTTCTTCGTATATGCAAAAGGAGCCACAGCGGATATCATCAGTTTTAAGCTGAATCTGCTCACCAGAAAGGGAACTGTATAAAGTGGAAAGATAGTAAAGAACGTGAACAGTCCTTATCCTGGATTGAGCAAGAATGAAATAATCATGACATACTTCAAGAAGTTGTTGGGAAGTTGCAGTGCCATCATTTAATGTTGAAATGTCTGCAAATAATGACGGAGGAAGAAGGAATGTTTCAAGTGGCATGTTTAATTTTGTTGCCTTCACTAAGGAAACCAAGGACCCAAGCTGACGAGCACTAAGCCTTGTAACCTCCACATCATTATGGAAAAGACCCAAGAAAAGATGAAGAAGTAATGCCTGGGTTATGTGCAAAGGAACGTGATTTAGCTCATGTTGTTTGAGCTCGGATTCCATAAAGTTGTGAATCAAAAACCGGGAAAAGTTGAAAAGACTGGAAGAGTTTCTTGCATGAAAACAATATAGAGCACCGACCGCTGCCATAGATAGCATTAATGGTATTTGGTCCAGGTGTCCTTCAATGTTAAGGGAGGGTATATGAATGAAAGGAAAATATTTGTCGAATTTGAGCTCATACAACGCTAAATATCTGTTCATATCATCCAGTTGAGGAAACTGTGTCTCTGAAAGATTATAGGCATTCATGATATAGCGTCTGAGATCATCCGAACACCTGTGACCTGGGGTTTGAGAAGTTGTCACGTGAAAAGAATTATCATTCCGAAGAATGTCCATTTGCCGGGACTTGAAATACTTCTTAAGGTTCTGACCGCTGTGAGTTTTTTTGCTCGCATCTAACACAGAAGATGATGATGATGAATCTCCAAATCCTATACTGTCACTCACTTGTGGGAAATGTGTATTAATAGGAGCGTTGATGAACTCAGTCAACCAATCATCCGTATCAGGATGTGATGTATGAACGGCAGCTGATGCGGATGGTCCTTGATTGAAGACAGATCCGGAGATTTGTTCTAGCTGATCTAAAATTGGCATATGTTCAAAATTTTTTTGCTGAATACTTGACATAGAACCAACTGAAATCGGCGTTTGTGTGTTAAGACTGTATTGAATTGGAAGTGATGATCCTGTAGAAGACCCTGTTGATGAGTCTATTCCTGTTCCTGATTGCATATTTTGATTTTCTGAATTTTTTTTTGGCCGGCTATGCGTCATTGGAGACACTTTGGTGTCAAAAATCGACCGATACGGAAGCCTATTAACAGGAGGAAGCACTTCAGCCGAGCCAGTTATGTTCATCAGTTGTGATGTTGTTATATCTGACTGAGCTGTGCCTAAGCCACTCAAGTTATCTAGCTCCAGATTCTCTAAGGATCCAAAATCCACATACTCAAAATGTCCATCGGGCTGATGCTTTAGCAATGGGGAGGTGAAGTTGACTTCTGATGGCGTCTCTTCCTCAACATTATTCAATGTGTTAGATAATGCACCTTGCCCATTAAGTTGTTGAACGGAAAATCCGGTGTAAGAACCAGAAGCTGCAGCACTAAATGATGCATGTCTTTGATGTTCAAACTTCGAAACTTCATGGAGTATTGCCTCTGGTACATGTATTGCATCCACAGAATCTGTTGGTGTGAGCTTAAAAATCCTTCCCTTGGGAGGTGTGGATTTGTGCGGTAACTTTTCTATTTTTGATTTCTTCCTTGCGCTCTTGCTTTTATTGAACATCGACTTACCCTTCGAATTAACTGGCTCCATCAGATAGACACCCTCCGCAAGCTTCTTAGTCTTTCGGGGAATCGGTAATTTCGTACTTGTATTATTCTTCACTATGTTTATGTTCTTGTTTAAATAGTCGCTGATTATTTGACCCTCTTTGGGAACAATCTTCAACCCACGTGGCTTCTTTGGTGCGTTGGCCCTGTCATTTGTTGGTAGTGAGGAATGAAGTTTTTGTTGATGTCTCAAAACCAAATCTCTGCGGGCAAAGCATCGACCACACGCTGCACACTGGAAGGGCTTTTCATTTGTGTGTGATCGTTCATGTCTCTTTAAATGTTCTAATCTTGCAAATGCTCTAGTACATGTAGGGCAAACGTGAGGGCGACTTGAATTTGTTGAATCCCCTATAGTAGAATTTTTGCTTGACACTTGCTTCTTTTTCATAGAACCAGCTCCCCGTTTGGTACCTTTGATAATTTTGGGCCGAACACCTGATGCCTTATCCAGTAAAGGTGAGGCCATCGTATCGTTTCCCTAACTTCCTAAATTGAATAAGTGGTGTTTCAAAAAAATTGTTGACCTGTGGTATTGATAATCAAAGTAACCAAGTAAAAATCAACCTTGCACACGTATCCTAAACAGTTTCAAAGTAGTTTCTAGTGAAGTATTTTTCTTTCAGCTTTACTCTATAGTTCAAACGATGTTGAAAGGAAAAATAAATGAAGGATAGTAATTGGTTACAACAAACACTCTTGACTCGGAAATAAAGTTTCGAAAAAAAAAAAAGTACAGGAAAGGCCAGTTTAAGGTGAAGGGAATAATGAATTTGCTATGCCTTTTTTTTTGTGTGTGTGTGTGTTTTTTTCTTCTTCCTAACCGAGAGAAAATTATGGACAACGTTAATTTGTTGTCAAGAGCCTAACTAAATATATTATTGGACCGTTGAAGATCTTAGAAATCACTCAATCTTAAATTAGTTAGATTCAAATAAAGCTTTCCAGGATGTCTTTTTTGTACTACATATAATTCAGCTACATTTACCCATGCATTCTAAAGAGCCAGTGATTTCATTACTCCCAGTTGCTTACACGATGACTTAACCCGTAATTCGTTTACGGCCCCAAAATAAACAGATAGTTTCAAAATTTAGTTGATCACCAATGTGTTTAAGTTAGTAGATTAGAGGGTGGGATAGCACTTAGCACTTTTCATTAAAATATTCTTTATCAAAGTGGTACTGTAGATGATCAATCTAATTCCAAAAATGTAAGCTTTGGAATTTAAAATTTCTGTCAAGTTCTCTTAAGTTGAAACGTAATCCTGGTGAATTCATCCGTCTCACAAGATTTAACACCTCCTTATCAAATGAAACTCAGAGGCTGACAACAGTTTGAAATATTTTTATTTTTATCTATGTATTCATAGTAAATGAGAAGTTGCACCGTCATATTGCTTTGTTCGTTGTAGAATGTTCATTTTATATTAATCTCTTAATTTAGAATTTTTTTTTTTTTGATCCCTTTTTTTACATACGGCTGGGACCACACAGTAACACTACTCATCAGAATATATAAATATTTTAGAGTACTTGTATTGAAATTTTGCAATAAATTGTGTCATTAGAGTGCTGTAAGTCAAGATGTGTTTAGATAATTTAGCCTAATTTCTTTTTGTTGTCTCATTCTCTTTTTAGCTCAATCTATAAGAGCCCAACGCTTATATATGAAATATGAAATATAAAAAAGTAAAGCCTTCGGTATTGTCTTTAGCCGATTCCGGGGTCGTACTTGAAATAAACTTTTTATTTTGTATGATGTAATACCAATTAAGATGTTATACACTCTATTTTTGTTTCCACATTCTGACGATCCTTGGAATATTTAGAATCTAGCAAAGGATATAAATGAGCTTATCGTTAATAAAAACTCTAAAATGATATTCAACTGTTAGTGCTCCAAAGGAATGCCTAATTCATAAAGATAATAGCTGTTTCCTCGCAAATATCTAAGTTGGTTCGACATATATACTTTTTGTGGTGTATGGATGTTTATGTGGGGCTCGAGGAAGGTGAAAAAATTTGGAAAAGTTGTTCCTCCTCTATAGTAAGCAAGATCTCAAAGAGAATTTCGTTGGGAAAGGCCCCACAATTTATACTAATACAATTAAACTTTAGAAGTGCGAGTAGCTCAAAAAGGTATGATATGTGGAAGGAGATTTGCAACCTCAAGTCCATTTATAAATGGTTGTTTCATCAGATACATCAGCAATGACACTTTAAATCAGATTGGCAAAAGCTCAGATAAGAAAGAAGTAGTGAAAAGGCGAAAGGTAAATCCCAAAGCAAATCATCACAGAAGGCTCTCATTTCTGAGTAAGAATGAGGGTGCAGGTCAAAAGCTTATTGTTCTTCAAAGGAGTCTAAGCAACTTGAAGCGAACTGATAAATACACTCCTCTAGAAGAGTGGTGTGATCCAATAGATAATGTTCCTGATATTTGTCCAGAGTTACAAAGTGTGCTATTTTCACCAGGGGTTCACTATATGAGAGATCCTAGGACTAGACACCTGAATTTTAGTCCAGAGCTTTTAAACATTCCAAATGTTGATAATTTTAAGTTCGATAAAGTTACACCTTTCATTTCGCCAAACCGTGACCAACGTCTTCTTAAGATCGCTAGTTCTATCAATTCAAGTTCTTCCCCAGGTGAACCGAAGCTCAAGTATTACTCATCGTCGTCATCTCTTACAGGAATATTGCGTTTGTTTCATATATTACTTGGTAATAACCGACCTTTGGATACGGGTTTCCTATCTAAAGCTTTTCCTGCTACCACAAATATGTCCCCAAGCTGTACATACCCTGTCAGTTCTGTTGTTACTTTGAAGAACAAAGACCCATCGGGAAAAAATCATATTTTTTCTATCGACAGTGACCGAACAGCGGACACGGAGCTGATTTTGTCAATGTTGGGAAATGCATTGGAGCTGATGCTTACAGTTGATCCTTTAACTTTCAAAACGTATTTGAAAGCATCGCTTGAAGATCCAGCAAGCGCTGAAAATGCTAAATCTTCTTACCATTATGCTCGCTACGGTAACTTATTAATGAGATCACAACTTGATGCAAAAGATAAACGATTACCGGGGACAGGTGTCTTTGATCTTAAAACAAGAGCAGTTTGTGCAATTCGATATGATATTGCACACACCAACTTCTATCCCACAAACTATGAAATAAATCGTACTTATGGCCCTTACGAGAGTTTTGAGCGAGAGCTGTTTGAAATGGCTAGTATTGTCATGTTCAAGTACTCTCTACAGGTTAGAATAGGAAATATGGATGGTATCTTTGTTGCATATCATAATGTTAAGAATATGCTAGGTTTCCAATATATTCCACTATCACAAATGGATAGTATCTTCTTTGGAAGGGTCGGTAAAGAAGATTCAAAGTTGAACAAAGCCAATGCTGATGGCGAAGAACAATTTCGGGCAATTGTTGATGATATTGGACAGCATTGGCAGAATAAGGAAGAGGCTTTATCAACAATGATGGCCGATTATGAATTTAACGTCAGTCTTTCGATGCTTCAAGATTTGCTGAATGTGATAATGCAAAAGACAGGGTCAAGGCCATTCAGAATGTTTTTAACGTATTTCGCTGGAAGAAGTATTAGTGATTCACGTATAGAAGTATGTGTGAATGTCATAGACCCTGTTATGGCAAAAAGCTTGACTAGAATGGAGGATGATACCCATTCTAAGAATATTCCCCCAAGTGAACGAGTGAAGAAAGCTACTCTGGCTGCTAAAGAACGCAGGCAGCATTTTGATAATGTCAATCGGTCGATATTCGACCATTCGCCAGAAGATGGAAAATTCTTGTTCGAAATCTCTTGCAGCCATAAAATCAATGGTAAATATCCGAAAAAGAGATATCCTACGCCCCCTTTATCGATTGTTGATAAAAATACAACAGACGAATGGAATATAGAGTATAAGATAAAAGAGATACGAAATCCAGGACTTTTCAAAGAAAGGTATTTCCAGATTGTGAAACGTTTGTCAAGGACTTTTGGAATGATGTCTATTTTGGATATCGTTGGAAACACCGCTGATTCCTCGCGTCATTCCAGCAGATATGCCACTCACAAACAAAATGTGTTACGGGCATATAGTGAAAAGGCTGTTAGACGGTTAAAGATGTTTAGGAATTCCATCTTTTACCACAAGAAGGAAGAATGAAAGCAAAATATTTTTTAGTTTTCATGTACATAAACGTGTATTAATAGCGACTTTTTTTGGATTAATATGTCAAGTAGATAGAAATTGGAAGCGACAAGATTACACATACATATATAGAACTATACAAGATTTTTTCTGTTCTAGTTGAGGGAGGTCATACCCTGAGTAAGATGCCCAATAAGAAAGAAAGTTAGGGCAAAAAAATAATGCATGACATCAGACTATGACTAGGAACTTTCCTTTGTCAGTGAAGTTAGAATTTTCGTGAAGTTGTGAATCCGATTGAAGAACGCTTTCATTTAGATACTCAAACTGATCAACGTTGTCGACATCTTTTGGTATAACTTTTAATCTTTCTTCAATATTAGGTTCATCACATTCATCGATTCGGGGAACAATCATATGTTTCATTTCCTCCAATGTTACCGTCTTAGGAACTGCAATTGCAAAAATATCATCCTTATAATAAAACTTGAGCTTCAGCTTATTGGATGATGCTTTCTTCGAAACTTTGGTCTTGGTCTTTCCACTGTCACTCTTAGTCCACGTTTTCTGAGATGGAAGTCCATATGGCTCTTTCTTTATAGGAGATTGGTCCTGAGGAGGGGAGCCCAACGAAGATCCGGATGAATTGCGCTTTTTAGAGTGGTAATGCGAGTGGCCCAAAGTCATTTCACTAAGCCTCTTGACCAGGGAGCTATGCTTATTCTGAGCACTCTGTGCTGGCTTTATATCAATAGCACCGTTATGATCCATCGCAAGGTTGTTACCTTGCTGTGAGAATGGTCTATATTGCTGGGGTTGATCAGACTTATGTTCTGCCTCCCCATTAATGCTAGATCCTTTGCCATTCATAATTATCATGTTTGGAGGACGTCTGCCTGGTCTAATAGGAGAGCCATTTTTCGTGACATCGTTATACGACAATTGTTGATCACCGTCCCACAGATCATAGAAGGAGTTAACAAGCACCGACTTTGAGATGTGTACAGGAAGATCTCTTAGACTCTTTAGGTAGTTGTCAAAATCGATCATCCGTCGATGACACAAATTTTCGTTCACATCCATCACTGGACCTGGAATGAAAGGAATTATTCTTTCTTTATGGTCTTTTGTATCAAATTTTCCTCCTTCTCTCGGCCAAGCGGCTAAAATCTGCTGATGGAAGTTAAAGAAATCCTCGTAATATCTGCATAAACAACGCGTAGATCGATCTGAAAGCACAACACGAACCAGAAACCAGTACTTGCCATTTGTGGATGAAAAGGATTCTATACTAACCTCATCAGCATACAAAGAAGCACGAGCTGTTGACGCAGATGCCGTCGATATATTTGCCACAGGTTTATTCTGCCCAGGTATATACGAACCCTGACTTAAAGAGCTAGCAGTAGAAGACAATGAATCCTTTTGTCTGCTTTGACGGCCCATCTGTGCCCGCATGTCACCAGAAGAATTGACTCGACTTCCTGGGTTAGATGATGCTGGGCCTACAGTCCTTGCACTTGCCTTGTGACGGTTTTTCACCATCTTCCATTGCTCGACTGTTGGGAGATGAACTCTATCTATTATGGTTTGCGATGGCTCATTGTAAGGAACTTTGGTATTTACGTCGTAAAGGCGTACATAGGAAACAGGAACAAGCCCTGGTTCACCTATCTTATCAAGGAATTTTCCTATAAACCACTCGTGCTGATGATGGGCACAGAGGATAAGACTGTCGCCGGTCATGATACTCAATTCGTCTGGTCTCTCAGCATGAAAATCATAGAGAACAATACCATAAAGTGATGGCAATGGTGACACGTGCTTACCCGAACTTGAAGATGCATGCCTCGCAGAAGGATTTGGTACTTGTGCTTGTTGTGATTGTTGAGAGTGAAACGATTTTGTGGATTGATAGGATTTATGAAATCCAACACCAGCTCCGTTTTGTGTGCTGCTGTGTTGGGATGAGCTATTGCTACTCGATGAAGTGCTCGTGTGAGTTCGCTGTGGTTTCTCAAAAAACTTAAAGCAGTTTGCTGGTGCACTGCCCCGTAAGCTTTTCACTGGATCTTTTATTTCTATTGTATCTGAATTTGGCCTTGAAACGACGTAGAAGAAATCGCCTTTGTTGAAACTAATCTGACCTGGAATTTGCGCTATATAGGCCCTAACAGCTTGAACTACCTCTCTTGGAGCATTTAGAGTTTGAACAGCTACATCCTCCGATCCAACGCGAATGGTGGTGAGATCTGCTTTGGATACCTTGCGTTCCTTATGGTCTCTAGATGTTCTGCGAAAAAATGACATTGTCGCTGGTAAAGTGTAATAAAACCAGAAATATTATGCGAGGTGTAGATGAACAGACAATAATATTGTTAATCACAGCACTAGGCCAATCGACTTGGAAGATGAATTAGGTGTCTCGCCTTAGTGAGTTGTCACAAATGTTTTTTTTGCTTTTTGTTTTTTAAAGGCTAATTAATTAACTTAGATTTTGGACAAGGATAAAGTAATTCGAAACAATCCAGTGGAAGGAAATACGCAAATCTTAGCTGACGAGGATGTTTCAGAAGCGAGCCAAATGCACCCGATAAAGTAAAATTTAATGGAGTGGCACGAAAAAAAAATAAAATAAAAATAAAAAAATAAAAAATAAAAAGTCAGCGAAATATATATGGATATTTTATCAGAGGGAAAGGGGGCAGAAAAAAGAAGTTGTGGAAAAGATTACTTTGTGCGAAAAGACGCGTTAGTTATAAACCCGGTCTGGTTCCCTCAACGCAAGGGAGCGTAAAATGGACTGCACATGTATCTTTGAGCAAGCCTGTTTATTGTGTATCTTTGATAATGTGAAGTAGAATAGAAGTCAGATTTGTAGCTTATGAGTATGTGCGCTTACCTATCACCAGTGTGCTAACTTTGGTGTTTCAGACCTATATTGGTCTTCTTTTTTCCCCCCGGTAAGCATATCATCTGAAATCCATATAACATACAAGGAAAGCAATTGCAGATATATAAATTTATTCTAGACATGTAACTTCTCCCTCTTTTTCGCTAGTGTGGTAATCATGATGTAATGTGTGTCAACTGGCTGCCGAGTATCCTTGAATACCCTATAGAAGAATTTCCTTTTCTTCCCTCCCTTTATTTTTCCTATTGTCTTCTAGCTCTGCTCTCCTCGCCTATTACGAATTAAATAATTCCGCCGCATTGTTATCCATATAGATAGTTTGAAAATATCTTCTTTTGTTCCTATTTAAATTCCTGTGAGAAGCTTGAACGCAATGGTAAAAATGCCATAGAATGGACTCTTACCGTTTCAGAAAGTATTCTATCAATAGGAATCAATAGGAATCAATAGGAATCAATATCTGCTACACAGAACTCCTGGAATTTTTTGTAACAGTGGAAAATGTCATGCTTAACGCCGTATTTAATTTTAAGGCAAGTTTTTACCACAGCTATGCTCATCCACTATTTCTTGGCTGTAATTATCTGTTGAAATCTTGAGTGAATATTAATGTCTATGTGCCACAAGTTGATCAAATGAAGAGGGGAAAAATCCATTGTCGAATAAATAGTTCAGTCTGTCGCATGATCAGTACAAGAAATTAAATGAAACGGAATTTGGAACATTGAGGAAATACACCAGAAGAGTGCATCATAATTCAATTTTGTAGCTATTAAGATGATACTTTACATGTATGCCCTTGGTTTCTGAATTAACGAATACCGTCTTTCATTCCTATGTATGATAACTCCCTATAAAGATGAATAATGATAAAAATTGTACAATTGCTCACAATGATATCCTCACAAAAGCATCCTCTAATTTCCATTTGATATCTTGCCAGTCATCACCTTGAAGCTTTGCCATTCTATAAATTTGCTGACCAAGTGAGCATTCAAGTACTTGAGAGATATGAGGCTTTGTGCTAGTTTCATAATCACTATCTCCGCTATCAATAAGAATATAGTCATATACTATGAGCAAGCTTGCTATGCCTAGCTCCTCAGTATTAGATAATGAATGAATAGTTACTGTATTCTTTGAGTTTTTGACTTTCCCTAAAAGAACTAAATCAGAAACGGAAAGTACATCTTTCTCTTTCACCCTTTCTACTTCCTCTTCGACTTCCTCTTCCAATGAAGACTCTGATTTCTTTTCCAATCCGATAACGCTTGAAGTAGACGTCGAGCTGACTGTGTTACTGCCGTCTTTACCATTAGCCCGATTAGGGAAATCGATTTTGAGCTGTGAAAATGCGGCACAACGCTCCACGGCTGTCTCTTGACCAATAGCTCCACCTGGATGTCTATCTCCAAACCTTTTTTTTCTTATGTTCAAATCGTTGATATATAATTCTGCTAAAGCCATGGATGTTGCATCAAGAATAGTGAGACATAGTGTTGTGGATATTGTCGGTGCACTCAGCCCATACAAATTCTTCTCAGAAAGTCTCTTAGGAAGTTCAGCATAGATCATTGAGGCAACTTTAGGGTGAACACTCAGCCTGGAATTCTTTGTGCATGTAACCAAAATAACAGGCACCAGTTCCGGAATATAGTCAAGTAAATTAATGAGTTCAGGTGTGTTTCCAGACGCAGAAATCATAAGTAATATATCTCCTCTTTCTTCACAAATAATTCCCATATCACCATGAAGTGCTTCCGAAGGGTGCAATAGAGCCGACTGAAGACTGAGCGAATTCAGTGTAGCTACACTTTTTCCAGCAATCTTATAAGATTTTCCCATACCTGAAATTATAATCTTGCCTCCTGCATTGAGACCGTTATTCATGATTCTTAACGATCTTTTCATTTGACTCTTTGACCACTCCGATTTTTGATATTGATGACTCAAATAATCCACTGCCTTAGCCTGTGTGGAAAGCACACTATTGACCGTCCTCAATCCCTGATCCAAAACTGGGTTTGTGTCATTGTTAATGTGAATTGAAATATCGGATGAGCCTCTAGAAAGAGAGACCGAGGATGATGAGTTGAGTGACATCGTCTAATGATGGATTTATGTATATATCTCTATTTTCCTTGAGAAGGCTTACTGTAAGCAGAGTCGTGTAAATAATACCAACTGTATATACCACGGAATCCTTAAGTTGGTTTTATTACGATTAACCTGTTGGTTATACAATGGATGGCCTTAGCAATCCTGCAGAAATTTGTGCAAATTTTCATGAAAAGAATTAAGGCTGGTTTTTATATAAAATGTCGAGGTCGAAGAACGCCACTCCCATGTATTAGAGCTACAGAAAACAATTAGAAAAGTTCTATTGTTGATACTTTTTGTGATTCACTCACTATTCCTTATTTTATTTTTCTTTCCGTATTGTTTTAAAGCACCCTGCTGTTGAGTACATATCAGTTCAAGGTTTGATGTACCCAGGTGAATATGCTTAGAAAATGCAGAAAGATTCATTGCAGATTCATGTCGGGTTTTTTCTTTTAGCCCGCTGTTTTCAATATGGGGTGTATTCGTTATATAATTGTGATATTTGATCCCTTTCAGTTTGCTTTAATTTGACACCGAGAACTTTTAATTTTGTTGACGGTGTTTAAAACACTAAATTTCATTTTTTTGATGCCACAATTAGCTATCGATATTTCCCTCTTATTCAATATGATTCAATTCCTTTGCACCCCCCTCGCTCTTCACTTGCCGAACTCTAGTAATTTCTGCTTGCTCATGTATGTCATTTATTTTTGTGGAAAATATCTACGTACCCAAATATTATTCAATTATTATTTTCTGTTTTTTATTATTGCTCTGCAATATTTTATAAAAGTTCTGTTATAAAGGTTAAGAAAGAAATAAGATTTCTGTATTATTTTAATGTTCCTGTGCCAAATATGATTAATTGATTCTCTTTTTTTTCTTGGTAATAATCAGGTTTCTCCGCACCCCGTTTCAGATCTCCGATCTGACAAAATTTTTATTCTATCGTTAAGTTTTTCTCTTCGTAATTACCAGATGTCCTCCCGATATCTGCCCAATATTTTCATGAACTTCAAGTAATTATCTCCCTGCTTTATGCCACCTTTCCTCTCAGAGAAAATATCAATTAATGTTTTTGATACACCTTTTCCCATAGTGCTAGCACGGCCACAAACATATATAGATGCATTATCGTTGATACAGAGTTCACCAATCTTGCACCCATGCTTCTTAAGAAGATCTTGCACATATGTTTTAGGCTTGTCTCCTCTAGATTCAGCAATATTGATTTCAAGCTTTCCCTGTAACTCATTACTGAGCTGGTTGAACTCTTTGCTATAAAGAAAGTCCGTTTCTTGCTTTCGTAAACCATAATATAAGAATAATTTACCGATGTCAGCACTCTTGTTCTTCAAGGCACTCTCTCTAATAAAAGCACGGAAAGGTGCGATTCCAACTCCTGCACATATTAGTATTGTTGGTTTCCCCGGATTGGTTGAAAGTCTGAATTTTGATGTTTCTATGAACATTGGGAGTTTGACATTGCGTAGAGCGTTTGTTTGATCATTCAATATTCTTTCTAACTCCTTTGAGAAAACACCCTCGAAATCATCATTAGTATTTTTATCAAGACTGACTGTTATGTCCGTGGTACCAGGGGACTCCAAACTGGAGGATGAAATGGAATAGTATCTGGGTTTCAATGCTCCAAGTGACTCCATGAAAAATGAAATTGGAATTCTGAAGTTTTCGTATCCGAATTTCTCCAACAGTTTTGATATGGTAAGATGCTTGGAAGTCACCTTTTGCGTGAATATTTCGATGTTACTTGTTATATTTGCAAGGGAATCCTGAATATATCTGTTTTCAGTAAATGAATTGGCTATAAAGCGAATCATTTGTCTGCTAGGTGATGCATTTATTTCAAGATAGTACTTGCATAAACTGAAATATGAACACGGGATAGGATAAAATGGTTTAATTGCATGTCCAATTGGGACGATCTTCGCTACTTGATTTCGTTTGTCCCATAATCCGAGAAGCTCCAGAAATGAACGAACGTCTGTTTCGCTGTTGCTTGGATAAATTGCTAAGTGATCGCCTGTTGTGTAGTGAAGATTAGTTTTCCTTTGCTCTAAATTCAAAGAAGCATGTATGACTTTTTTCGCATCATTATCACTTCTTTCCAGTTCTTTAATCTCCATAATATGGGCAAAAAATGGGTTGTCCTCATGATATGGCGGATTAGAGTTCTTATCAAATAATGATACCTCTTTCTCGTCTGTTTCAGTGACATCAAACTGTGGAATGTATTCATTTTGTTTTTGTACCAATGGAAGGTCTAATAGGTTTTGTAATAAAGGGATAGTGTCCAATTTCCATTCATTGTAGTCTTCCATCAGCATATCGCACCCGTCATCACCTTTGCCAAAGTCTCCTACTTTATGGAATGAAAGTCTTTTTAATTCCTCACATAAGTCATTTGCCGCGCCTTGGTACTCATCATACAAGGAGTTTCCACAGCCAAACATCGTAAATAAAGTTTGCACTCCATACTTTTCAAAGCAACGATCTTCAGACTGTCTTAGTTTGTTGTAGAACAGCTCGCCATCATTACATTGTTCGCCATCACCATATGTACTAATAAAGAAGCATATTAACTTCCAGCCCACTAAATCTTTTGGTTCCTCTAAATTATTGATGCTTTTAACCTCGAATAAGTTGCCTGTTGTGGGAATCTCAGAATGATCAATGGTATGTTCAATCTCGTGTGCAAAATTGATTGCCAGCTTCTTTGATGTTCCTGTCTGTGAGGAATAGCATACTAGATAAGGGGCCATTCCGAAAATATCTTCGCTCTCCTTTTTATAGAGCGCAGCAGAAATGCGACTGCCTATTTTAAAAAGATGCTCACAAAACTTCGAAAGTAATTAACTTGTGAGTTTCCCCATCATAAACTGAAGACAGTGGGTGAGAACTATCCTCATCAGATTACTGGAAAACTTTCCTGCACCCCGCAGCGATGATTTCTCAGTGTATCTTATTTTATTCTTGTTATCGGGTATCGTAATTTAAACCATACATATTTATACACGCTTTCCTAATTGGAAAATTTTCATCAATAATATTTATTTGTGAAGTTTAAAACGTCCGTCATATCCTGGAACTTTTGATAACCTGGTCAATAAGTCCGCTAAATCCAACAGCAAAAGTCATACCTAATACCACTTCCCAATTTCCTCCACCATGCGTTTCAGGTGAAAAATATTCGTCTCTATCATATATTGTTATCCAGCCCAATTTATAGTCACTAGGAGAATCATCAATAGGATGTCTATCTCTGAGCCCGTCCTTGGCAATGTAGTATCGAGTGCTTGTTTTGTAATCACTGTAAGTTGTGTGCTCATTTCCTGAATCCTCACCATCGTCTTCAGCTTCTTCTCTAGTACTGCTAAAGCTACTTCTGGAAGTCGCTGCGCTGGATACACTTGTAAGATCTGAGCTTCGCATCGTTATGGAGGAGTGTGGGTTCAGTGATGAAAACTTTGCAGATGATGTGACAACCTTCTTTGTAATTTTGTTTGTGATGCCCCTTTTGCAAGGCCTAAAAATCGCCACCACAGGATTAAACCAGCTGCTTTTGGGGAAAAACTCTTCATCTAGAAAATATGATGTTCCATCTTTAGCTAGCTTCATACCGTTAATACGACTCTTAAAAAAAAGATCTCTCTTTCTTCCTGGCTTGAGACTGCAAATTTGTATTCCTGAACCCAATCTATAGCCTGAGTGCAATGTGATCTCGCGTCCAAAATATGCGGTTTGTTGTTTTATCTTATCGAATGTAAGATTTATTGGGATCTGCTGTCCTTTCTCATTTTCTGGTGTATATGTGTTGGTAATGACGCCATTGATTAATTGCTCGTTATGAAATGCATTCATACGTAATTTCCCACCTTCAGACTCCGGTAACAGTTCAACCATGAACTGGTTTGCCTTACTTTCATCAGCAATACCCCAATGCTGCTGTGTAAATACTAATCTGAACCCACTAACAGCTTGAGATTTGGTATGCCAGCTTTTGGTTTCTTCATTTTCGGGTAACTGTATTTGAACGTAATAGCTTGGGGCGTGTCTAGTAAACTGGTGCCTTTTATCAGGGGTCGTTGTCAGATAAAATTCCAATGGATTAATTTTGATCACATGGTATTTCCAAAAATCCTGCCGTATCATGGCCTCTTTCAATGTGTCAACTTGTGAATCAGCAAAATCATTGCTGTCTAATGTACTAGAGGTTAGTCCTGCCGTAGGCAGCCTTGATGGTTCCTTTGTATCCATTAGCGATGCTCCTTTAATTGGAATTTACTGTTGTGTGTACCAGTGTAGTCTGTATGTAAACTACTATATATAGTTAGAGAAAGATAATGGTGGTACAAAAAAATTGAGCAGAACTACAAAAAAAAAAAAAGGCTAAATGCAACAGCAATAAGTGAGGGACCGCTTACGTTTCCTAATTGTTTGGATCTATTATAATCCATCTCTAAAGAATCTAATTATTCTAATCTGTGTCGCTGAAATCATCATCGCTATCATCTTCTTGTCTGGCATCTGTCATCAGCTTCTCAAGAAGAATTGGAATGTTCGGTGACTGGAATACAAAAATTCGAGCTTTCCGCTCGCTGGCAACCTTAGTTGTATCGTGCATTGAGGCTGTCTTCCGATGATGATAGCCCTTAAAAGTTTCCCAGTCAAACGTGCCACTTCGAGCTACTTGATATCCAATTGCGTATCTCGCCAGTTCCTTAACTTCCCACGAATCATAGGGCTCACCTGAAAACATGCTGACACCTATTCTTTCAGTGCTGAAATTCTCCTTTGTAATTTTCGGGTGTCCTTTCCCTTTAGCATCGCCAATTTCGGCTCTTCTATTACTTCGTAGCAGATCGTAGAGTTGTCTGCCATTCTTAAAGTAGTTTACTATAAGTTCTTGGTTTGCCCTGATGTTTCTATCGTGATCCTTTATCCCTTTTCCCACGTGAGGAAAATTGAACATTATCAGATCTAGCATGAGTCCTCCAAGCATGTGTTTGTTCTTACCAACTTTTTTGGGATTCTCGCTGAGTTTTAGTGTCTTGATAAGATTTGTGCAATCGACACCATGATATATTTTGGTGACGTTTAAATTCTGCAATTTAATGATGTTTTCCTCGGCCACGCCTGGGTATTTCTCGTTCAACTCTTCCATCGTATCAAACGATGTAGCGATAAGGTTCTCCGGTTGTATATATCCCATTTCCACAACACTGAGTGCAAAAGAGAAGTCGCCTTCTCCAACTAAAAGCACTCTATCTGATTTTTTAAATGGAACTAGTGGTTTGTGGGGACCACTCTCGATTCCTCCGTACGTATCTCCATCTTTGTTCTTCCGCCGGTATTGTCTTGCAACTTTCTTACGATTTCTCTTTTCCAGCTCCTGCCTCCGTACTTTCTTTCTAACTCGCCTAGCTAAGCGGCCTTTCTTTGACATTTCAGTTGTATTTTATGTGTATAAAGGGGCTAAAGTATTTTACAGTATCGTTATAATCCAGGGTTTTACATTTTTTATCATCACTTCGATTCTAAACAAACTTTAAAAAAAAATTTACGAAAATTGCAAATGAAGAATTACATTTCATTGGAGGAGGATAAAAAAAGGATTATATTTATGTATATACACAAATGTATCAAAGTGTCCTATGCTGGAAAAACCTTTCTGATGTTAGAAGGTGTTATCTTATCACCTGTTAGGGGGTTCATTACGTGCATAGAAGATAGTGATGGCCAGACAATCGGTCCCTTAATTCTCCTCTGGTTGTTGTTATCTTTTTTATTGGAATGTTGAGCACGTTCATAACCTAATGCTGCATTGTAAAGCTTGAGAGAAGAAAATATGTAACCATCTGGAGTCAAGACTGGATCGGCAAAAATGTTCGATACTATTTGATGTGAGTATTTGCAATGATACTCTCCAAAAGTAGAAGAGCATATTGGACAAGATGGAACCATGTATTCTGCAAATGGTCCTTTATTATCAGTCATGCCCTTGTACAGATCACAATACCTAGTCTTCAGCACTGGTAATCCTACCTCAAGTAAATCAACAAGAGGTACACTGCTTTCCAATCCGTATAAAGCATTGAAGTTTAGGAGAAAGAAGTCTGCCAATGCCTCCCATTTGCCATCTCCTAGTTGTTTTTCATACATCTGCAAGTTACTTCTGATCAGTTCTTGCCGTTTGTCAAAGCCAACAAACTTTACTACGCAGTCAGTCTCATCTATATTGTTTTTAGTTCGACTTTCCGCAGAATACCCAGGAATATTCCAGGGAGATGTTGCTGCTTTTCTGATAGTACTATAGTATATCAGGCCAGGACCCAGGAGTCTGTCAAATAATATACTAGAGGTATCTGCCGTTTGCAAAATTTCTCCCGAAGATCTATCGTCATAGAAATCTGTCGAGTGACCAATCAAGTTATTAGAGGCAATGTTAATGGCCTCGAATAGTTGAAGTTGTTCAATACTAGAGACGAACAAGTTAAACGAAGTTTCATAAGCAAGATCCGTGCCTTTGGGTGATTGTATGTTCAGTTGTTTCAATTTCTTTTCATTCTCGGTGCACCATGCTATGAGAATCTTTAGATCTTTGTGGTTCTTTATTCTATGATAGATTGTTATTCCTTGCAAAATCACGTCCCAGTCAATGAGTTTGGTAAGTCCAAGATGCTTTGCCAAAGTAGTTCCGATATTCTCCTCCTTTTGGGTTGCAAAATTCTCCCCTGTCGATGTCCGAAGTAAATATTCGATAACATTGAGGTAAATCTCACTGTTTAAAAATTCCTTGATTTGCTCATTCAACTTATGAACCCTGGTTTCACGTTTCTGGGTTAGTTCAGAAATAATTGATTGGCAATACTCTTGCGAGCCATTTCTCGTCCTACTGAATGAAGCATTTCCCCTTTGGCCTGATGTATCACTTGTGCCGTTATTGCCGTCAAGAAAAAGACCAAATGGAGTGCCTAACTGATCCTCTAAGGTGTGATCCCTCTTCTTGTATTTACCAGCTTCGTTTACCAATTCCTCAAATTTAGTAAGTCTTTCCGCACGTAGCACTAGGCGATTGATGAATTCATTGTGTTGCCTTGCTCGACGAACAATCTCTCGATGAAAAGACTTCTGTAAGCTGATCAACTTTTCAATCGCCTTCAATTTCTGTGATTTACTAAGTTTCTTCTCCTGTAATCTTTTCAAACAAATCTTCAGTATAGATGTCTGCTTTTTGTTCAATCTTTGAATGTTCCTAAGATTCTTTTTTGCCAATTCTACCGGAACTTTAAACTGAGAGCTCCTTAGAGAGAGGTAAGAATCGGGAGAAAGTAATGGTTCCCCAGACATCGTATCAGCCCAAATATAATGTTTGATGTGTAGCTTCTGTTAAACAAACTCCCTTGATATTTTTGCCCGCTCCTAACAATATGCAAACGCTTCTGACTATTTATATATGGTGTAATTGAGGAATAATAATGAACAGGAAACGAACATTATTTGCTATCTCTGAAACACATTACAGAAAATGTAGAAAATGCAGCGTAGTGTTGCAACGTAGTGTGGGCAGATAAGGCACTCACCAAAAAAAAAAATTAAAAAAAGGGTAAAAATATAATTATAATAATAATAAAATTGAAGGGGAATGTGATCCTATCAATTGTCCTAATCGGTCGCCATTTCTGTCTTATCGCATTTAGCGAATTTACACATTACACCAGCATGCATTATCACCTAACATCTTTCTCCGGAATAATTAGTTTTCATGAAAGCAGTGTTATCAAATAAAAAGGAAGATCAATACAAAAAAAAGCATAACTATTTCTAAGCATTAATCAAATGCACCGCTATTGGAAAGTTTCATAGTGAATGAAGTTTGTCAATAACAGCCTGAGTGAATGCTGTTGTAGACGAAGATCCGCCTATATCCTTCGTAACAGTTTTGTGTTCAGCCAAAACGTCATATATAGCCTTGCTTATTCTATCAGCACGCTCTTCGAGTCCTAGATGTCTAAGCATCATAGCTGCAGACAATATCATAGCAGTAGGATTGGCCTCATTCTTACCCTTGATATCCAAACCAACATGTCTGCAACCTGGCTCAAAGACAGCATATTCACGGCCAAAGTTACCACCTGGGACGATACCTGGTCCTCCGACTAAAGCAGCACCGATATTAGATAAAATGGCACCATACATGTTTGGTGTAACCATAACATCAAACTGTTGAGGACGAGAAACCGCTTGCATTGATGCATTATCAACAATCAAATCATTCACGTCAATGTCAGGATATTCAGCAGCGCCAACCTCTTTGACGGTTCTCCTGAACAATCCGTCACCCAGTTTCATTATGTTAGCTTTGTGGATAGCGGTAACTTGCTTTCTGCCGTTTCTCTTGGCGAAATCAAAAGCAAATCTTGCGACTCTCTCGGTCTTGTACCTGGTCATAATTTTGAGTGATTCCACAACACCTGGAACAGATTGGTGCTCTAAGCCAGAGTATTCACCTTCTGTATTCTCCCTCACCAGGACAAAGTCAACATCTTTCATTTTGCTTGGAACACCAGGTAGATTTTTAATTAGAACCAATGAAGCATAGATATCCAATTCCTTTCTCAATGCAACGTTTAAAGATCTGTGGAACTGGTCCCTTGGTGTGTATGTTATTCCCTTCAATCCAACTTTGTTCCTTTTCAATGATCTAACAGCTTCATCTATCTGTTTTTTGGTGCTAGCCTGATCTTCATTCAATCCAGACATCTCAATCGTTTCCCATCTGACTGGGACATTATCTGCCTTAAATATGGCCTTCACAGAGTCGGTGATTTCTTTACCAATACCATCACCTGGGATCAGCGTCACTGTGTAAACTCCGCCGTATTTCTTTGGTAAGGATGAGTCTCTAGCAGCAGTTGCCATTGTTCTGGTTCTTAGTAGAGAACTTCCTCTAAGAATTGCTTTTCTTGAAGCCTGGGAAAACATTGCCTCGAATGGAAAAATGTGGGTGCTTAATCTGTAAAAACAGTAGCAGATATTTATATAATGTAATGTAATAAGAAAAAACCGGAGAAAAGCTGTGTCCAATCAGTGAAGACAAATAATGTTATGGAAGGCCGTTAAGTAACAGTAAAGTGATAAACAAGCCAGACTAATGTGTTTAAGATCAAGAAGCCCGGAGGAAAGAAAAAAAAAATAAATTAAATATGAGGCTCTTAAGCTAAAGAAGATGGAAAAAGGAGAAAAAAGACTTATATAAAATAGATTTCAGCTTGTGAAAAAAAGCCGATCTCGAAAAAAAATTAAGACACAATCTCTACTTCAATAGTATTATCAGTTTCCCGACAAATCGGTGATTCCAGTAATCAGCTCAAAATAGGAGACGAGCCGGAAAACTTATTTTTCAGAAGGAAAGCTATTGTAACGATAAATAGACATAGAGGTGTATTAGTGCCAATAATTTTTTAAAGGAAGAAAAAAGCAGGGTGTGCAGACACGTAATGACTCCTAGATTAATGAATGACTAGACGCGGGTTAATGAAATAATTATTTCTTTAAAGTACAGTATCATGCTCTTACAATCACCAGGAAAGCTAACACGATTTATTATATAGGCAAAATGTTGTATATACTGTACTCTAGATAGAGCCGTATATACAGCTACACATATATTTGGTTGGAAGGATAATTGGCTTAGATTCAATGTCATCTTTTGTTGGTAGATCCGATTTATCCCTCTACTATAAACCTCTTTTTTTCGTCTTTTTTTTTGAACTCCGGGTTCGCATTAGACTTCAAATGACATATAAATTTCCCCGCTAAAAGCTTTTCCGATCAAGGAGACGAATACCATTTTCATCACTTTTTTTTTCACAGCATTCTCATATCGGTTTCTTCAATTTGTATGGTCCCTGTCGGCATTTCCTTATTTGATGAAAAATGCTGGATTGGACGTAGTGTGAGAAAGCTATATAGATCTGACACTTTTAAGCTATCTTAAGTGTTTACCAAAAGGAGTGGATTACTACCATCACATGATTTATATCAAGTCACAGTAGACTTGTTCTTATTTCTATATAGCGTTAAAATTATATAAGATTATATAAATATGGTTTGTGCGTGCATTACCAGCAAATGTTCATATCTCCGAATGGTTTGCTTTCTAGCAATTCTTTCACCAGACTATCCGTTACTTCTTTGTTGAGATAACGATTTAGTATTTTTGTCTTACTTTCCGTGCTTCTCCTCATAATTCCATCCATTCCATAGCTTTCATCACTCTCATTTTGTGAAGCTCCCGTTCCTGGAGCTTCTGGAATCAAGTAAAAGAACAAAAATTCTAGTACTTTGACCTGAACTTCCCTAATACGCTCCAACTCTTTATCAGCTCCTGGTTTTCTATTTTGCCTCTGATAGCTCATTGTACTATCCTCTTTTGCTTTGGCTTTCAAGAGATCACAAATTATTTTTGGTCCCTGCAATTCTTCAAATGTACGAATTACCCTAACGTTTCTCACCATAGTGCTAACTAATACCGGAATACACGCTATTACTATGTCACTGTTGACAGTATAATCCAGAAGATTCAAGAGTTGCGCCAGATTGTAATCCTTCGCAAATATTATCCTGGATTTTGGATGCAAAAGAAGACATCCCTGCAAGTTTTTCAAAAGCAATGAGGTCTGTACTGGATCAAGCCCGTGTTCCTGTCGAGAATGGTCCATTGAGTTGCGAAGTACTCCTAATAACTGTGCAGCCATGTTATATTCAAAACTCTCTTGTAAAGAAACAAAATCCCCAAATATAGGATGCTTCGAAGTTGGAATTTTCCATTTTCTCGTTACCGATGTCCCGTTAGCACCTTGCTGAGGATCCACAGCTGAGTTTTCGGACGAATATGACGATTGTGAAGATGTAGATGACATTGCTGGTGAGTATAGATATTTGTAGCTTTGGTTTGACGATGCTGATGTAGAAACACTAGAAGATGATTTACTGTATTTATGCTTGAGTGAAATGCACTCCTTGAATGATTTTGGACTACTACTTCGACATCTCCTGTATATATTTGAACTGTTGTTTGGGTTTGCAAGAACACATAAATCATAAAACAGTTTGTCCAGTTCTTTTAGACCTTCATAAATTTGATGTCTATCAGAGGAATGTATCTTGCAGATGATACTGTCTAAACATTCTTCTAATGTTGATTTCATTATTCTTATGGTTCTCTATGGCTTTATGCTTGTGTATACTTGCAAATGTGAACTCAACCACGAGGGGAGGTATAAGGTCTATATACTATGCTAGTGCTTCCTCAGCCACGATGTATTAGGTAGAAGAAACTAATGGAAATTCCTTTGGCTCACAAAATTTTTGTATTATCCTTAGAATAGAACAATCAATTATTTTACCGTCTCTGATTTATTAGATATGTTTACAAAATGCTTAATTGGGAATTTCGGTTTCCCCTTGCGTTTACTAATATCATTACAATTCTGTAAAGTCCTTGGCTAAATATTATTCCATGACCAGTCAGATACCGCCAACTATGAAGACTGTATAATGGTGCATGTCATTATGGAAGTCTTAGTGTACTGCCCTTCACATCAATGGAATTTGGCCTGTTCAATTTCTTTACTTTAAGTTTTCGTAAAAGTTGACTAGCTCTGGCTAAACTTGTTCGCGGCAACGACACCTTTTGATGAGAAACGCTTAACTGGGCAAGCCCAAAAAATTTACGTTCACCGAGGTCTCGCCTGAGTTCAACAAAGTATATGATATCTTTCTTGCTCCAAATTTCAAAGCAACTTTTATCTCATATTATTCATTTCTAATGCGCAGTTGCAGTTTTCCGAACTTGAAGTTAGCCTCTTTCTATAGTATTGCTCCTTTCATCTTCAGAGAACGGAAAGAAAGCTTCTTAAAATATAACGGCTCCAAGATTGCATAAACTTACTTACTGACTTCTACTGTGCCGAAGTGACAGGAAAGTTGGGCTATGGCTCTTAAATAAGGCGCAGGTTTATTTTCTGTCTTTCCTGAAAATGGCTGTTTTTCCAAATCTTTCACAAGATGATCAAAAGCTTACCAGACTGAATCTTATAATAGGCTGTGTCACTGCAGTTATATCGTCGGCGTGTCAGTCGTTGGGCCTCATACTTCAAAGAAAAGCACATATTTTATCTAATGAAGAGAGACAGTTCAAAGGGCAAGCTGAGTCTCCTTATAAGAGATCGATGTGGCACATTGGCTTTCTTCTATTCATTTCTGCAAATATATTCGGTTCCACAATACAGATAGTTAATCTTCCGTTGATTGCTCTTTCACCATTGCAATCTCTGGGGTTGGTTTTCAACTCGATATTAAGTTCATTAATGCTACATGAGCCATTCACTTTGTCATCAATGATGGGAACAGCCCTTGTTGCTAGTGGGGCTTTCATAATTGCCTTTTTTGGGGGGAAAATGTCGGAACTGACAACAAGCTTGCCAATATTTCTCCAACTTATCCGAGAGAGGTTATTTGTTGTCTGGTCGCTTTTTTCCATTTCAATTGTGGTTATTCTTTTACTGATGGTGTTTCTTGTTTCAAGAAAATCTAAGGTGATTAATTTCTATATGGACACATACGTATACACGTTCACGGACCTTCCATGGGTAGTTCATCATAGTGCAAAATTAGAAGGTATTTTATATGGATGTTCATCAGGTATACTTTCTGCGGGATCCTTACTATTGGCAAAGGCAAGCATGGATATCATTATATCAGCATTTACAAAGCATTCATTTTCCAACTTAAACAGTCCCGTCGTCTACTTTATTATTGCCGTGTTTATTATCCTTTGTCTATCGCAACTATATTTGTTAAACCAAGGTCTCAAATACCTTTCGACTGCAGTTCTGTACCCCTTAGTTTTCTGCGTCTATAACTTTTTTAGCATAGGAAATGGACTTATTTTCTACCAACAATGGAAGCTAGTGACATTTACCTCTGCAGCATTGCTTCTCTTCGGTTCGACAATGGTGGTTTATGGTGTCTTTCTCCTTAGTAGCGAGAAGCAAATAAAAAAGCAGAGTGAGCATCACATGCAACCATCAAAAAGTGTTAACAGTCCTGGAGGAGAAGATATTACATTCATCTCTCATAGCAATCTCACTTCCAGTACAACGAGATTGCTTTTTCCATCGACCTGTGATTCTACTAGATCTTTGCATTCTTATTCGGGTGATGATATAATCTCAAGTCCTATTGAAACTTCTACTTTATGCGGTGAAAGTACGACCAACGAATTGGGATCACAATCGCATGCGTCATCTGGAAATAACTCATTTAATTTACCAGCAACATCAATGCGTCACTCGTTTTCCAATGCTGGTGAGTTCTTATCTCCTATAATTAAATCCACTACAGAAAATCTGAATTCGGCAGGGAGGAAAGTTTCTGGTTTTTTTCGTAAATCCATTAATAACTTACACGGGAAGAGTGCATCTATAGAAAGCACTGCTCAAGTCGGAAGTTTCAGTAAAAGAATGGAAAGCTCGTTCACAAGGGGAGAAAGCAATGAGAGAGATAGTTTTGAAGTACCAGAATATATCTCCTTCGGATCACTAAAGGATGGTTCCTCGTTTATTAGAAAGTATGATTCCATTAATGATTCCCTGGATAGTGATAACGGTGCCTCCAGTGTATCTGGAAGAGATCGATCCAGAAATCTAGTGCCAAAAATCCCTAGTCCACACAAGCTAAGGAGGAAGGGAAGCAAAATTAGGTCTCCCAATACGCACAAACTTTTTGATTCTTTCAGACCCTCTGTCGTGGGTCGGAGGAAACAAAAGGTTCGTGTTGCTACAGATTTCCCTCATGTGAATAGTCTGGGACCAATGGGGTCTGTCAGTACAGTACAGGACAATGAATTGGACGATGACTACAATCCGAGTAATACTTTTAACTACTCGTTAAACAACACTGTTGAAGAAATACAAAGTCAGATGAATGAAATCGATAACAAAACTTCAAGACTTTGCAGTGGTGTTGAAGGACAAGATATTCTGAATAATGATCAGCATTCAAATTTTCAAGTGCCACTTAGTCAGGTAGAGTTGAAGAAAAAAGATGGTAAAATTGGTCTCAAATTTGCTCGTTATCAGTCTCCAGAGCACGATGGCTTGTATATTCCGAAGCATGTAGGTAAAGCAAGAAATTTTACCACCGGGATTATCCCGTCAGCCAGAAATCATCGGAGAAATCTGTCCTTCGAACAATCTGAGCTTCTTGACGAGTTAAATGGAGCCAAATAGAATTATTTACATTTTATTTGATCTTTTTGTATTTTATCCGATTTTCTATATAACAAGAACCAGTGTCAAACTTACTAATGAATTTAAGTTTTCTGATGAAGTATGGTATTAAGATAATTGTTAATATCTTAGGTAGATCAAAAAATTATTTCTTTTATCTTTTTAATATAAATCTAAGTAAACAAATAGGGACTACAAACCTTCACCCTCTTCATCGAGCGGAACAAGAAATGCACCTGTTAGATATATTGCAGGTTCATTGATGTTACGATGTTGGTAACTGAGAACACCAACGCCACCAGCATCTAGCATGAACTTTGGATTTTTGTTTAAAGGTTTTCCAACCCACCTAGCTGCTAGACATCTCAAAATATGGCCATGGGCTATAACCATGATATCACAAAATTCGTTATTATCTATAGCATGTTTATGCATTTTTCTAATCTTTTCTATCACTCTGTCCACCCTTTTAGTGACATCTTCGGCTTTCTCTCCATTTTCACAACCGTATGGCCATATGGTCCAGTCATTTCCTCCAGGTAATTTTTTTTCCACTCTACGTTGTTTAATTTCCTCGGTAAGTAAACCCTCATAATCACCATATTCCCATTCCCTAATATCCTCATCAATAATAGTTTTGATACCCAGTTTCTGAGACTCTGGTAAACTTTCAAGAAGAAGATCCTTAGTTTGAAGTGCTCTTTTTCTTGGGGAGCAAATGATCAACTTAAGTTCGGCAGGCTTGATAAGATTTGTTGATCCATAGCCAATAAGAACACGTCCTGTGGATCGCATTTGTTTAACACCATAATCAGTCAACGGGATATCTGTTCTGGATGTGTATTGACCTGTTTTAGACCATTCGGTCTGTCCATGTCTAACAATGATGAGCCTTGGGGTTCTTGATTTTTGGATTGGCATTTCAATTTGTGTGTTAATTTATTAGCGTCACAGAGTGCTCTACTCTAGAAATCTTATTTCCATCGCTTGAGCCTTTCCATATGAGAGACAGCATTAGCTTTTAAATGATTTTTTCCAGCAGTTCAACCGCATATCAATCGACCGGATTAATCCTGCTGAAATCTCCGATCAAAAAATTTTTTTTACCTTTATTGTTTTCTCGGATCTACAATAAAATCAAACATCGGAAAAATTGTTATAGATATACCTTCTGTGCATACGATTCCTTGGATTTTTCAGATTAACGGTATTAATGTAAGATGATGACTTTTACGTTTTCGCATTATTATCCTACTCGAGTTAATACACCGAAAATGTCCGCCTCTCAAAATAAAATAAAACACATTTGTATACATTGGTAGCAACTGATGTTCCCCGGAATAAACATAAACATTAGATCCTTATCAAATACTGAATATGTCCGAACGGGTAACAGTAATGGCGTCATATACGAACCCCATATTTTTTTGTCGAGTTAGCTGGAATTGGACTGGTACAGTTATATATGAGTATTTTACATATCTCATGCTGTCGGTGTCCCTCAACCTTCTGTAAAGGATTGAAATTAAGAGAATGATCAAAAGGATACCATTTCAAACATCTATGGGGAACAACAGAACTGTAATTTTTTTTCTGGTGGCCTGTATTTAGATTGAAGGTTTAGCTACGTGTTCTTTGAAATTAAATACGGGGTGCGGTATAATGGAAAGCAAATTATAATGTTTGTCAAGGAATTTAGTTGTTGATGCAAGCTACCAAAACAGACAATAGTCCGAAACAGTCAGGAAATTCGGTGGTATAGTCATGGTTGGTTTCCCCATATGGTTGAATCAGCATTTTGGTATGAACTATTCTTTTTCGGCGTTTGAGTTAAGAATTGTTACCTTAAACATATAAAAATTAATCTAAACAAGACTCGGGTGAGGCCAAGCCAGTATCTACATGTTGTCACAGCATCTGAACTAACTACAGACCTATTATCGTCAATGTTAGTCTTATTTTCAGCATATTAGTTCATAGAATGGTTTAAATCAAACATGTCTCTCTCTGGTCCGTTCCAATCATCAACTAGCTGTTCTCGATCGCCTTCAATCAGCCCATAACAGAAGTTCGAGCCATGTCAAAGCCCAGCCCGGTAAATATTCAAAATAGATAATTACTCTAAAAAAATTGGGGTCAACTGGGAATTGAACCCAGGGCCTCCTGCACCCAAAGCAGGAATCATACCACTAGACCATTAACCCGCAACTGAAAAAATATTGGCATAAATACTTGATCAATAAGTCCTCAAGCTGGTAAATTATTATTATAATTGTTGTTTGATTTGGCTATGGTTATCTCTTTCAAAGTATATATGTCGGAACCTATGAGTTATAAT
>MDSB01000002.1:1378205-1389693 GCA_001754015.1 Brettanomyces anomalus
TCAGAAGTAGAATAGGTCATTCTCGAGTAAAAATTAATTAGTGGCAGAAAATTATTATTATAACTCATCGGTTCCGACAGTAAGTTCAATAGTTCTTTATCTATCTCTTACCTTTCTCTTTATTACTTTATTACTTTATTCTTCTTTTATCTTTTATTTTCTTTTTCCTTCTGTTCTCTTTTGATAATTAATAAACATGACTAGTTGAAATTATAAGGGAGAATCAGGTTTACTCAGGATTATTACTAGCATCTTTATAACATTAAGGATTGCCTCTTAATATTACACATACCTTGGTACATTTATATCTACCCATATTAGATAACCGACCCTACAATTGTGTGAACCTCCCGCAATTCTATGCTTTTATGTAGTTTTATTAAGAAAGAGCGAGATATAGTCTGAAAGTAATTCATAAGGGCTCTCTTAACTCACACAAAATGAGATAAAACATATAAAACTTTATAACATCTAATAGGATCCGACAAATTCATTCCTTTCAAATAGGTTTAAGAGAATATCGGAGCTCCTAAAGAATTATGATGCTTCATATCATAATAGTAAAGTTAGTAGTCACAATTAAATGCTACGCCACCTTTTGTACCAAAAAAAAACTTTACTTAGTAAGAATGAGGTATTTAAACTAGTTCACTTTCTGATTTACTCTTACCCTTTGAGATCTTTTGCCGTTATAATTATTTTTCTTTAGTCATTTTGGCCAAACTATGCTAGTTAAACCTATGATTTAAAGCCCTTTAACTAAGTTGAAATATAACATTGACTTTTTTCTTTAATTTTTGTATCATACATTGATTAAAATTTGAAACAATGTTAGAGAGACATAGCCGAATCAGGAAAGAATTTTTAGAGACATTCAAATACCTTGCACGAAGATACCATATTTCCAGGACTACAAAAAGGGATGTCAAATTTAAAGGAATATAACTACTGAAACAAAATGTCAATCAGTTACTACAATTCCACTTATTAGTATAATAGAGACTTCAATATCTTTTCTAATTTCCTTACTTACCTTACCCAATAATAGGTGATACATCTTCCACTATATTTTGCGAAGACACCATTTCTTATGTAACATAATATACGCAGTGAATATGTATTAATTTATTTTTGATATGCTGATTACTTAAAAGAGAATCCACTTGAGAATTCTAAGGAAAATTCTGGCGGTTCCTTTTGTAAATCGAAGCACCTCAACAACAATCCATATAACCCAGAGAAAGAATACTATAATCATCTCAACAAAATTATAAAACAGATTCATTAGAGTATCATTATCATTTGTCATTAGCTTATCTAATCTTTCATTCAAGTCCCGAATCTTTAAAGTAATGGAGGTATTGATTTCACCATTAGTTCGATCACAGTAACCTAAAAGCTCTTCCAGCTGGGTCGATTGCTTTCCATTAAATAAAGAAAGACTATGAATTGTTTCATCAATCAACTCTATTTGATTTGCCAATTTCCTTGACTCATCCTGACTTTCCATTTGAAGAGTTTCAAATTTTTTTAGTTTTTTTGAGAAACCACCACTATTTTCAAGCAGTAACTGTGTAAACCCAACATTAGAATTATGCATATGTAAATTAGAGGAATCCAGTTTATAGCGGATTTGCTTAATTAACAAGGCTTCCTCTTTGAATGTCGATCCGGATGACCCAATTGAGGCAGAATTACCAATAGCACCCAGACTTTCCCTGGAATGAGCAGGAATTGATGCATACGATACATTTCCATTATCTCTGCTGCTATTAGAAGAGCGCAAATTTAAATTATTATTATTCAACAACGACTTTCTTTTCTTAGAAGAGGTGTTGAAACTTGTGAGCATTCCTGGATACCAGCGAGATGGAGATGAGGTGGCCTGATCATTTATTCCTGAACGGCTTGCAACTTTCGTAACCAAGCGTTTTGCGCGATTTTTGATCTCATATTGCTCATGTCTTGCTCTTGATGCCGAGCTTTGGTTTGGATCAATAGCACTATCTGGGTTTTCATTGTCAGTTTGCACTTTGAGGCTTTTAAATCCAAATGTATTCCAGCCATCATCTATCAGTTCATTTTTGGTTTCCGGATTGCTGCCAATATATCTATTTTTTTTAGAAACCCATAATTTCCCATTAGATTTTCGTAGTTGATTTAAATGTGTACGTCTCCATATGAGATCGCCTGAGTATTCGTAAGGATTTATTTGCCAAATCAAGCGTGGCTTTTTATGCCTACTGAAAGTTTGGGAAGGAAGCTTTACCTTTGAAAACGGACCTTTTCTCAGTGATACACCTTCAGATTTTCTTATCCGACGGTCTCTCATAATCTGTAGTGGATTGAACACTCCTTCAATACCAGGATACAACATATCACCATTTGGATCTTTATGTATCTCAGTTTGAAATTTTTCTAAGGAATCATAGTAATCACTAAATATCTCCTTAACTAAAGCCCCTCTCAGGTATGCGGTAGAGTGTGCGGATTTTCTGGATAAAGGAATTGGAGAAACTTTTTCTAATTGAGGACTTTTATGATCAAGCAGGTTTGTATGTTCCGAAGGCTTTAATATAGAATCTCTCGTAATGTTCTTATCAATATTCAAATCCTCCATGAGTTGTGTTCGACGTCTCATGATATCATCTATTTGATCAGTGGAATATTTCATACTTCTTTCATCAGCGGAATTTAACTTAAAACTATCAGAGGATAGCTGTGCGACAGATGACGACAAGGAGACAGAAACTTCTTCATCAGAATTTTGTGGTTCTTGTCCATCAATGGCCAAAAAACTGTTTCCACCTTTGGGATTACTCAAATCAATATTGGTAGGTATATTATGGGCTGGAACTGCAGTACAATCTTTTCGCGAAGCAGGGCTTTGAAAAGTAGATAAGGAATGCTTTTGAGCCATAGAAAGGGAGCCTAAATCAGGCGTAGGAGAACTGTAAAACCGCTGGCGTCAAGCTTTCCTCCACGGATACCTGATAAATGTGCTAAATAACGCGACTAGTTTAACTTCAGACACTATAATCTGGAATAAAAGTGTAGCACCATATGATGACAAAACTGTTTAAGACTAAATCAATATCAAGTAGTGATATAAGTATCGCCAACATTTAGGCCAGTTGTGAGGAATATTGACGTTGTGTGCTTAGTCAATAGATTTTTTTATGTTTATTTTATTCCTCGCATTCATCTCAATCATTTCTTTTTCAGTCTTGGGGGAAGAATATATTCATATTTATTAAGCTCCAAATATCACATGGTGATACTTTCTTCAGTTAATATTGATTCTTACATTACTATAAACATATTGTATGAAGTGTTGAAGACTTTAAAATATAAGATGTCATATTATTTTGCTATAATTGGAACAAACGATGCCCCTGTCTATGAGCTAGAAATCGGAACCTACCGACAGTCGGGGAATGGCGTTCCACATTTACCTAACGAACTACAGGAGCTGGAACAATTCGTTTTGAATTCATCTCTTGATATATTACAGAATATCCAATTCAAAGACACTGGCCTATTTTCGAAAAATTTAGACTCATTTTACGGATACAAAATCCTATCATATTTAACCCAAGGCAATGGAAAGTTTTTAATAATGACAGATCTGAAAAACCACGATGAAAGTATTCGACAATTCTTCATCGAGATTCATGAGCTATACGTCAGAAACATGTTAAATCCATTTTATGAGGTAAATCAACCCATACGGAGTGCAGATTTTGACATGAGGGTCAGAGCTCTGGCGAAAAGATATCTATAAGCAAAAATACGCCTTCGTACCAGAACATATTAATACATATAATACAAAAAGTTAATAAACATACAAACATTAAGGATACTAAGATGACAAATTTGATCTCGCCAATGCTTGTAATAACAACTTTGGATCGAAATTTCCATCATTTGTCAAGTCCGTAGATTCCTTAAGAACCCGCGTGAGTTCTTTCATCTTCGCTTCAATCACTAGAGCAATGGCATCATCTGATTTTTTAAGTTTATGAACATTTGACTTAATTCGCTCCACCATATCAGTGAAAGTAATCGAATACCCTCTTTGACTGATCTTTCGACTTATATCTCTCATATTTCCAAGAGCTTGTCCTATATTACTGTCCACAGGTTCATTAAAATCAACGCTCTTTTCGCTGGATCGATCATCCATTAGAAACGCTGACGTGGAGACTGCTTTCTTCCACGCATCTTCCTCCTTTTTTAACCGTTCCAATTTGCTCTTATATTCTCGAAGTAATTTGATGTTTCTAATATTTGCGTCATTTGGCTTTACTATAATTGGTTGTTTGGTCTTTTCTGTCAGATTTAATTGAGAATCCAAGTTCTGAGTATTACTTGCGAGATCAGCACCATTGCTATCTGAAATCTCATGTGAACTAGAAGTTTGCCCATGTTCACTCTGCCAGAGATTAATGTCAATTTTACCATTAACCAAATCATTGATCAACCGTTGCTTTATATTTTCCGCTAATCTGGCTGAAATTTTATCTTTCTCAGATGATGCCCCGAAATCAATTCTTCGACAACACCATACAAGAAGCTGACGCATCTTATGTGGGTCGGGTAAATCCTTGTCAAAATGTTTATAGAACTGCTCAATTGGGACCTTTGAATGCGGCTCAGCAACAAGCCCATTTCCAATCGATGATAACCTTTTCCCGCGGTTAGATAGGGATGATCTCCTTGAGTATTTGGATGTATTATTATTTTTATCTTGATCCTGGCTTGTACTTTCTATTGATTCTTTTAAAGGAATTTTAGATGCGATGTCAACGATAGGATCATCTGTGGTGGCAAGATATTTGTTGATTCCTAAGTTTGTCACATCAGTAACATGCTCATGCACTAAGCTTTTCCTATCTTGCTCTATCTGTTCATCGACATCAAACATATCAACATCATCTTGATAGAAAGCCGTGGAGTCATCATGAGGTATACCAGCATCTTCTTCATATTTCTTTTGATCAATATGATGTAATTCCAATGAATTATCACGTATTTTATCTCCTAATATTTGTGGTTTTTTAGTGTAAGTTTCCTCTTGGATAACAGAATCATCAACATCATCATCTAAAGAAAACACCTGATCAGTATCCTCACCCGAACTCACCAATAAATTGGTATTATCACTTTCATGATTTGGATTCTCATCATATTCAAGAACATCTAATAATGTGCCCTCGGGCCTGCCTGTATCTACGCTTTGTGACTTCATTTTACGACGTTTTGTCTTGGGTGAGGGTAAAGAGTGTTTCTCTTCTTTTGGGATTGATGCCTTATTCTTTCTTTTACTCGCTGTATGCAATACTTCCGTTTTTGCCTTCTTGACCTTTCTATGCCTAACTTTTTTTCTTTTGACCTTCATTTTCGAGAAACTTGAATCATTCCCTATACTTTCCATTTGATTTTTAGCCTGTTGGGATAATGACCTATTTAACAACTCCTCTAGGCCCTGGGTGATTTGCTTACCTTTCAAAAATAAACTAGCATTATTTGGATGCTCAGATGCTTTGTTCGAACGTCGTTTTCTCCGTTGTTTTGTAACTTGCAGCGCGTTGTTGTCCTCTGGTTGAGATACCTTTCCAATATCCTCTTGGGATGCCCGCTTGAAAATAAATCCCGTATCATCTTCTTCAAAACCCTGCTGCTTCTGTTCTTGACTTAACGTTCCCAGATCATCAAGCTGTGAAGAAGAAGGTATCACCTGCGATGAGGAAGAAAGTAATCGCCCTATCTTACTGATATGCAATCTTCTATCTGACTGCATAATCACTGTGATTTAAAGTGACCTCAACTAATTGACATGAAAAAAGGACAACACAGTCTCTTCAATTCCTCAAGCAGTATTTGAAATTGTATACTATTAATAGGGTGGTAAAATTTTTTGCTTCATGTACTGATAACTATGATAAGATGTCTACAACTTCGATTGATAAAGCAAACATTTCTTTTCTTTAGAAATATCTCAAGCGCGTCTGATGAACAACTTGACTTTTTCGCGAACGGCTAGAGGATTGCATTATGTTAAAAAAAAAAAAAAAATTACGCGACAATATAGGGTGAAAAATCAACTGTGTATGGGATTACTATGGGATACCATCACTTTATAGTCATTTATTTTGATGCTAGCTAAGTATTTTATTAAAAGAAAGGAGCAATTATTATTATTATTATTATTATTATTAATTTAAATATTTTTTCGATCTATGACATTCTGTAGGTGAGGATGGCTCTGTAGACGATTCTACTGGAGTAGTTTTTTGTTTATCTTTACTGTACCCCCCTTGAAAAACATCACCGATCGAATGTTCCGGTATAATACCGGGTGTCGTCACCGGAAGAACAAAATTAGCAGGCAAGTCAGACTTTGGAAGTGCAATACGTCCTATTCTATTCCTTGAATTTAAAAATGTCTCGGGCCTCTTTACAGAAGATTGTGCAACCATCTCACCTTTAATATTCAAAGCTTGCAATTGGCTTGGTAAATTGCCAGTCGGTGAACTAGAGGAGGAGAAAGAAATATTCGGAACTGGAGCAGGTGAAACAGATCTTGATCTGGATACAGAAGAAGCTCTGGAATATGAATTTACAGATGCCCTTGATCTTGAACGACCTCTCCCAGTCATTATTTGTGTTCTTCCAGAAGGGGCTGCATAACTGAAATAGTCAGACATAACTGCTCCTACTGAATCATCAGATGGTAATCTCGCCTTACCAGCTGGTGACAGTTTCTGTGATACAATACCTGACCAAACCGATTGGTTGACCCGTGTATCTTTAGTTTTATCTCTCTGCTCTTTAAAACGCTCGTTCAACGAATCAAGCGAAGCTGTACTTGTACTTGCTGTCTTTTTATGGCGTTGAAGTTGAACACGTAAGCTTGTCTCCTTAGGTGTACTACCTTCTGATGATAATGGCGATTTAACCGACTGAAACGTGGGAAGTCTTGTGGAAAACGCTGACGGTTTCTTTCCTTCAAATGACTTGAGAGAATTGAAAAACGAGACATCTTTTTCATCCGTACTATCATTAGCAGAATTATGCTTTCCTGGCTTAGCCCCAGGTAAGTTTGTAGATGAGCCAGATGAATAATTAGTGTAATAGCCTTCGTTCATCACAGCTTCAGTCGGCTGTCTCATATCCGACTCATCCGAAAGCACAGATTCACCCGGTGAAGACACACCACCAATCTTTCCGGCATTACGAGTTGAATTTTGCATTTCAACTTCTTTTTTAAGTGACTGCTTCCCATCGTTTTGAGAGAATGCCTTGCTAAGAGAATTATTCCGATCAGCAGCATTTGCATAGCTACATAACTTTCCAAGACAGTCGATCCACCGTGTACTATCTTCAATAGAGTCACATCTAAACACGAACTTCGATTTAGTCTTTTCTGAGCTTGTTAGTGTATGTATGACAAACTTCTTAGGATCTTTACCCGAAGCCGAAACACTTATTCTGTCTAAAGAATATGATGCAATTGGATTCACCTCTTTTCTACGATCCTGACCCTTGAATTCATGCAAAAAATTGAAAGTGAGGACATAATAACCCTTAGAGTATGTCTTCAAAATCTTTGACTTTTTTTCCATGTATCCACTTAAAACACAAGAACTGATACTTTCATCCTGGTACGGATAGGTTACATCAGATTTCTTTCTGATTTTTCTATCCCTCCGCAAGCAATCCTTCGCAGTAAGATGCATCAAATTACGTGCTCTGTCATTAGCAATGAAGCAGTCCCAATCGACAGTCGGATCGTTACGAAGAAATCCTTCAGTGAGATCCGCAACTAAATTATCTTTGGAACAATCGAGTTCTGCATTTATAAGACCAGAGAAGGTACGCATCACATTTTGTAATTCTCTATAAAGAATTGACTCTAGCCGAACTGCTTTATACTGCAAATCAAAATACGCGTCTGTAATATGTGCCTCAGTAAACAACTGCTCCTTCAGCTGGAGATCAAGCTTTAATCTCAATAGGTAAGGGTCCTTTCTAGGATCTATGCTTGTAAATTTCAGCGTAGTACCTAAACTTGTCTTTGTCTCCCCCTTTGTCAAAAGTTCAACCGAGCATATGTAATCACTTAAAATTGCACCTGTTTTTGCAATTTCTGTTTTAAGCTCTCTGGTCTTGAAGTCTGAGGAGCCTTTAAGGGTGTACATTTGTTTTATTGTGTCATCTAGACTCTCCTTTAAGCTTTGAAGCCTAGGCACCAATTTCGTTGTGATCTGATTATAAGTGACAAGGTTTCTCTCGGCTAAAGCTAAATGTGTATTGTAAAATGTCGTTGAAAGTGATAAAATTGAATGATCGCCTGGTGGAAGAAATGATTTCTTGATAAACTTTCCTAGAGAGGTATTTTCATTGAATGTTTCAGAGGATTCACGATTACGCTGTTCCATATCAGCATACAGCTCTCGCTGTTGTTCGATCATCGATAGATCAGGTGTACTCATACTTTTTTTCAAATTTTTGGCCGCCGCAGAAGCAGCATTGTTCATAGATCCCTTGAACTTTAATTTACCGGAATTCTGTTTCCTTAGAATTTCCAAATTGTTAACCATAGCCTTGTTACCAAGGTATGTTTGCTTTTTGAAAATGGCCATCTCTCTTAAATAAAACAGCGTTTGCTTTATAATCATTTTCCAAACAGAAAATCGCCGAATAAGTTGCTCCAAAGGTCTTGGCTCATCCGCACTTCTAATAGGCATATAATACGGTGATTGGTAGTTTCCGGCCCCAAGAACCCGTGAGTTTGCAAAACTTGGGTTAGCCTCAGAAAGGCCACCTTCTGCTTCTGGCCGTATAGATGGAGTATAAACGGATGGTCCCCATGCAGATGGGGCATACAATGAGGGAGCATAGACTGGAAGTTGTCCCATGCCACCATTGAGCTGTAACGCTTCCTGTCCTTGAATAGGAGGGGTTACATTATCCGACGAAAAGGAGCCAGAAGCCTGTCCCATAGAGTAAACAGAAGAGGATGGCTTGTGATGTCCAATGAAAGCCGGGGTAGAGGAGTTCGAATTGATGTATGGGGAAGTCTTGCCACCAGGAACACCACCACCCAAACCCTGCTCTAAGTTATCCGCCTCATCGAGTTTCATTTGCCCAGTATCTTGCAAAGTCGGTGGGGTTACCTCACCTTGTAGACCACGATCGGAAGATGTAAATAACGATGGATCGTTCAATTGGGACTTGTAGTAGTCATTAGGTGGCTCTGACATTTAGGACTTAATGGAAATCTATGAATTAAGCATCGAACAGATGTTAACGATGAAGTTTAGTGATTGGGGGTAATATTCTGATCGCTTGAATTGATGGATAGCAAGATCACGAAAGTGAAATTAGATCAGACTCACACATAAAAAAAAAATTGAAATTATATGAAATATAATTTGGGAGAGGGAAAGAAATGTGTACAACTGAAGTTCACAGGCATAGCTTAAAAGGAACCGGAAATACGATCTAAATAGAGAACATAGATATATTTCAAGATATAGGCGGAGCTAAGGGGGGAAAAAAAAAAACAAAAAAAAACAAGAAACTCATCAAGCTTTTGGGGTTGGTCAAACTTCATACACGGTAACAAAAAACTATCAGTAGTGTGTGCAAAGTCGAATATTTATTTATAGATACGAAGCGGCTGGCGAATGAGAAGGAATATATAGACTTAATATTCTTCGTATATTCATTAGAAAATATCCATTTGTTCAGGATACATGCTACTATTATTATTATAATGACAATGGCTGATGAGTAGCTATGGAAAGCTGGTTCACAAGATACGATGGAGGCAAAAAAAAAGATGCGGCTTAAAACGCGGAGAGTAAAGGGGAAAAATAACTTCCTCATTAATGCAATAGGGATGATACTTCTTGCTGAGACAGCACAATATAACTCGCTCTACAACTCAGGAACAATTCATTGATCAAAGAAGTTGTACCCAAATTTAGATACAATTCCAAAATCAAATAAAATTCAAGGAAAAATACATAGCATGACCACAGTTTAAAGGTCCTAAGATTTGTATTTCAATTCACGCGATGGTATCCGATAATATAATGAAAAACGTTAAACTATGTATAGTAGCGGCATTATTGACATCAGTTGTTAGTGATCCCGTTATACTTGATCGTTCAGTGATAGAATACCTTCATCATGTCTCGTATAGTAATTTTAGGATAAATATCGACAGTAAATGCGCAAACTGTCCCTTGATATCCATCCTCTTCAGAGCCACCTATAAGTGATGTAACATCACTCACAGCTTGTTCGCCAGTTTGTCCAATCCTGCTACCACCAGAATCACCTACAATTGCTTGAAACATGATATACTGGATTAAAGGTACCAGCAGATCAAGCGCTAGTATGAAAACATTGCTGCAATATCCTATTTCTCCAATGAAGTCAATAAACACCGATCCGTATTGGAAACCTCGGTTTCCCTTAGAATAAATTTCCACTCTAGAGGAAGCTTCCAGGTTGAGCCAATCTTTAATGTTCGACCAACAGCTGCTCCAGCTGAAAGGTGCCGTTATTCGAGGTACTATTAAAGGTGGAGCATCCTTGTTGAAGAAATGGTCGACAACAATTAAGAAATTGACAAAGAAGATCTGTATGAGTAGTAATTTTTTCCAAACCTGTAATTGACGCTCCAAATTTGCAAGCGCTGCATTATCAGAATCAACCCCATCCAGGAGAACAGACAATAAATGAGTTTGCTCGGCGGGATTATAGTGAAAAAGAAAGTATTCCAGCAGACCCTTAATAGCTAGTTTGAGGAAGGAGTTATCCTGCAAATAAACTAATAGCAAAAGTGTAAGAACTAGCAGATGTAGCTGCATAATGGCTGTGACCTTATAAGACGCCTTTGCCTTGGTATAATTTAGCATTCTCAATTTCTCCTTTTCCTCCTCATTCGTTCTATCCAAATAACTGCCATATATAATTGTATTTCCATTAGAGCTGCCCTCTCCAGCAATCTGTTGCCCTCTTATGGTCCCATAAAAGGAGCCGGGCATTGTGTTCATCTGTTGTTAGATTATAGATACTCAATCAATACAGAAACATCCATTGAAAACACAGGGGCACTCAATATATTTCCAACACTCCTTTAACCAATATTTTGTTCGACAATTGATGAATGATACCGATAGTCAGATATCATTAAAGCAAATATTTGTTCTGGAATTTGTATCCTGAGAAAGGAAGACCCTCATATATACCATGCAATATCTCCTAGCTGATGCGTGCTCAGACCTCAAAGCTCGTCATTTTCGACGCGTCGATAATATACATTCTCTCCCGTTAATTTTATTTGAATTTCAGCACGTCTTTCGGATCCGAGACTGTAAGAAAAAGTTTTGGAGTCGGCAATTGAGCATATGGCGTGCTAACTTACGTAAGGAAGAGTGGGAGGGGTGAAAAAAAAACTAAGTTCAAT
>MDSB01000002.1:1389701-1493839 GCA_001754015.1 Brettanomyces anomalus
GGGGGGGGGGGGGGGGGGGGCACTAATAATACTTGCTATCTCATGCTTTAGCACTTAATTGCATCGATTTATATATTTTTAGTTCATCTGCACTTATTTAACACCAGGCCCTAACTTCAGGTTATTTTGTTCCTGAGGAGGTCTACACCTTTTAAATACCGATCACTACTATTGGGCACGTCCGGTTTTTCTCTAAGAAATGTTTATCAGGGAAGGAAGACTTGTGTCTGTGCGATTAGTGCAACCTTTGAGGAGCCTGAGGGTTAACCATCCATCATCGGTTGGAACTGCTTGTATGGGTTTCCCAATATATAGTAGGACCCAATCGTTTACCACAACAAGACTTAACTTCAACAAGCTTAAGAAAGTGGGCGTAAAGGATGAGCATAAAGACACAGTGAAAAGTACAACTTTGATCAAAACAACAGACTTACCAGTTAAGCTCACCCTTGGCCAAAAAATCTCTAGGGAACTTAAACACTATTGGCATGGAACAAAATTGTTGGGATACGAAATAAAACTTTCCACCAGATTATTGGCTAAGATGTTATCAGGATATGAGTTAACAAGAAGAGAGTATAATCAGTTGAAGACGACAACATCTGATATTCTCAGATTAATTCCTTTCTCAGTGTTTGTGATCGTTCCTTTTGCAGAATTACTCTTACCCGTGACTTTAAAATTTTTCCCAAATTTACTTCCCTCAACTTATGAAAGTGAGGCAGACAAGAAGAAGAAGGTGAAGGTGCTTAGTCAGACCAGAAAGAAGACAAGTCAATTTATACGTCAGACTATGAATGAGTCCGGATTGCAGCCACCAAAAGTTGATGACGACAAGAAGAAACTTTTCACTGATTTCTATATCACCCTCAACAAAGGTCTTAAGCCGTCCCATGATAATTTAATAAAAATTGCAAGATGCTTCAAGAATGATCAAGTGTTGGATAACTTATCGCGTCCACAGTTGATGGCAATGGCAAAATACATGGGGTTGACACCATATGGATCAGATGAAATTCTTCGTTATCAAATCAGAAGTAAACTTGTGAAAATTATTCGTGATGATAGGGCCATTGATTATGAAGGTGTCGGAAGTCTCACAATCCCAGAATTAAGAACGGCTTGTGCTTCCAGAGGTATAAAGATTGCCGAGGCATCTCCTGCAAAATTGAGAGATGATCTTGACATCTGGTTGGACTTACGGCTAAGGAGAAAAATTCCTAGTGCTTTACTCATCCTTTCCTCAACATTTACTTATGGTGATCACGCGGATGATTTAGATAGCTATTATGATGCATTGCTCGCAGTTCTTAGCTCTATTCCAGACGAGCTCTATAATGTTACCAAGTTGGAAATGTTCCAGGATGATGACAAACTTAAGTTAGATATCTTGAAGGAGCAAGATCAGTTGATCCAGGAAGAGAATGCACAGAATAAGGGTATCGTTAAGAACGTGAAGGATGTTTTGAAATTGGATGAGATTGAGAATGAAGGATCTGAGAACAACGAGGCGACAACAAAGAAGAAGGTCGGTAAAACAGAAAAATAAGCCAGTGAATACAGTTCCTTATTCCTTATACAAATTTGTGACGGAAAAGATAGCTTATAAAACAAATCAGATTAAAGCAAAACAATCTGGGTTGTATTCGCAGGTTAACAAGACAGATCATAGTATTTTCCCACCTTCATTCCAATTCATTTTGCAAGCTACTGTATATATATATACTTTTAAAGATACGATTCGTTCAAAATTTAAACCTATTTAACTCGTAGTCATATTTCCGTAATTAAGGATTAGTTATACAAGAGTGACAAAGCAACCCCTGACACGGTTTAGATATATCTGGCTAACAACTATTTGATCAACTCTCTTCACTTCAAAAATGCTTTCAAGAAGACAACAGTAATCAAGGATAGCTGATTATCAACTTAACAAAACAAAAATAAAAAGGACAATGAAATTAGAAAACAAAACAAAATAAATCAACCGGTATCAATACCGTTGAACTGTCCAAGAAGAGAGAGATCAAACAGAAAACCTCTACCTAGACGTGACTGTTTAGATATCAAGAAAAAAACAATGACGAAAAATGCAGGTAAAGAGAAGAGCAGTTAACGCAAATGTAACGAAAACGTATTGAAGGAAGGCCCAGCTGAACCAAAGAAGCGCGCTTTAACACTGTAGCCAAATAAAGAATGGGGCTTAGTCAAACAACTCACGGATGTTAGCTGGAAGCTCAACAACCTGGGTAGAGTAGAACTTCTCAATTTCTCTCATAGCTGGAACATCATCCTTGGTCAAAAGGTTAATAGCGACACCCTTACGACCAAATCTACCACCCCTACCAATTCTGTGAATGTAGTTCTCCTTGTTATTTGGGAGATCGTAGTTGATAACCAAAGAGACCTGTTGGACATCAATACCTCTAGCCAAAAGATCGGTGGAGATCAAAATTCTAGAAGATCCAGTTCTGAACTCAGTCATAATGGTGTCTCTCTCTTCCTGAGTAAGATCAGCATGAATTGCGGACACAGTGAAGTTGTTCTCAGTCAATTTCTGGGTAAGCTCCTCAACCTTTCTTCTGGTGTTACAGAAGATAACAGCTTGTGTAACAGAGATAGCATCGTACAAATCGCACAAGCAATCAAACTTGTATTGCTCGGCATCAACATCGACGAAATATTGCTTGATACCCTCCAAGGTTAACTCATCCTTTTTCACAAGAATTCTAATTGGGTTTCTCATGAATGTCGAAGTAACCTCCAAAACATCCTGAGGCATGGTAGCAGACAACAAAACGACCTGAACCTCCTTTGGCAAGAACTTGAAGACGTTGTAAATCTGTTCCTTGAAACCGGAAGACAACATCTCATCGGCCTCATCCATAATGAACATCTTAACACCCTCAGTTCTGAAGAAGCCTCTCTCAATCATATCATAAACTCTACCTGGAGTACCGACGACAATCTGAGCACCTTGCTTAAGGGCCTCAATATCCTCAGAAACGGCCTTACCACCAATGGAAGCATGAACAGAAACATTCAGATGCAATCCAATGGCCAAAACGACCTTCTGGATCTGAAGAGCCAACTCTCTGGTTGGAGCCATGATCAAAGCCTGAGTCTCGTTCTTCTTCTCATCGATGTTTTGCAAAGCAGCAATGGTGAAGGTGGCAGTCTTACCAGTACCAGACTGGGCTTGGGCGAGAACATCACGACCCTCAATGATTGGCAAGATAGCTCTCTGCTGAATGGCAGATGGGTGCTCGTAACCGTAAGCAAAAATACCTCTCAAGATTTCAGGCTTCAACTTCAAGTCATCAAAGCTGTATGCCATCTTGTCGTAGTTGGTCTGCATACCATTGGCATCAATTTGTGGGCCGGCAGCAGTCTTCTCGTCCTTCTTTTCACCGGCCTCAGCAGTCTTCTCTGGAGCAGGAGCAGCATCGGCAGCAGCAGGAGTAGCAGCAGCAACAGGAGTAGTAGTAGCTTCAGGAGCCTTTGTTTCTTCACTAGACATATTGCAAAAAATTTGAACTCTTTCAAAAACTTTCTTTTCTTTTATGTGGTTAGTGTGGGTAAAAAACAATCACTAACGTACGGTTATATAACAATAACACGTGTATACCTCCAAATTAAATGTCTTAGAACGATATGGAGAGAGTAATAATACTTAGAAGCTCTAGAGAAAGAGAAATCTTCTTCTTAGAACACCGCTGTAAGTTCGAAGGGGAGGCGAAATTACACGAGATCAATATATACAGGGAAAAATTCAATTTGGCAACTGACTTGGTGGGAACTCAGGCCGGTCAGTGCACAAACACAATAGAGGGAAAATTTTTCAATAGTAGGTACAAATTTTTTTTTTTTTCGAAATTTTTTAAGTTTCTGGTGCGGCCAGGTGATTAGTTATTGTTCCGTTTATACCCCTGTAACCGAAAAAATTTTTATTATGCTTTGATTTGCCGAGCATTGCCTATGCACATCCCTACATTTAAGCATGAATGATACTCAACCCCGTGGTAATATAGGGTCGTTACACATTGAAATACAACAGATGGATAACATGTCTTACATAATACAATCCATTCTAAAACAAAGGACATGTATAAGCCCAAGATTCAATCAATTATGATGTCTTTTATTAAAAGTGAGATAGAAATACCTAAACCTAGTACACAGTAAAATCAACTTAACGAGAGTAAGACCAGACGTTGTTGATGATACCATCCTGCTGGGCCAATCTGTTCAAACAGTCATCGGCCTCACCTCTGGCTCTAACGTATCCACAGAGAGCGTAGGTTGTGCTAGAGTTTGGAATGACTCTTCCTTCCTCATCAACATTGGCAACATTGATCTGAACAGAAGCGTGGTCACCAGACTTGATGATTCTGTTAGTGGCAGAGCACTTTCTTGGAATGTAAAGCTCAACCTAAAAAGATGAAAAGGATATGTTAGTAACAAATTCTTCTGAATACTATACAATATTTGAAACGTTCAATCAACGGGCTTAGTTTTGCTCTTCTTTGTAATTCCTATATATCCTGCACTCAGGCTATCTGAATATGAATCGTATAAAACATCTTGAAAGATTATATTTCCTGAGACTGCTTCTCCATTTCCTTCGTAACGCTGGAGGTATTATGACAACGATAGTATCACGCCTCACTAAGTTGTTCGCTTCTTAAGCCCATTTGAACAGAACGTATAAATCCATCGAACGATGTAATATTAATTAAACATACGAGATCTCCCTTATCGTTTTCCATTTTGATTGGTTATTAGTGGTTGTTTGATGTTTCTAGGTTCGGTAGATGTAACGTATCCTGTTATGCTATACAAACCGTTAAGCTCAAGAGTTTTTCGCTTCTGCTCTCTCCCGGAAGCCCTTGACAAGGAGGCCTGAAAAAAAAAAAAACGTTCCGCGAAAATTTAAATAGGCGAGGGCACATGAATACCTTATTGGTCACGTGGGGAAGTGCCGACAGATCCGTAAAATTAGTGAATAATTTCTGCGAGGTGTAAGGTGTAGTATCATCACATTTGGATAGCGAATACTCAATGTGAATCTCTTCCAATGAAGCCGATGTTAATACGGGTCAAGAACTATCTCACAATCAAAGTTAAATAATTAATATATGCTAACATTGTCTTACTTCTTGTCCAAGACTTTAGCTCTACAGCTGCAGTAGTACACAAGTATTGCCAGACTTAAACGAGCAACGTACAATTCAAACGTGAAATAACAAATAAAAGATGTATCAACAGACAAAGCACTACCAAAATAAAGAATAAAAGATAAGAAACGAATAGGGATAAAACGCTAATGAAAGAATATGTTTTCCTGCACTGAGAATGATGATGGAACATGGAGTAAATTACCATTTACTATGGCTAAACCTGCTCAGAAACAGGCTCAAGATTCCAGATGTTCTCTGCATATTCCTGAATAGCTCTATCAGAGGAGAAAAAGCCCATATTAGCAACACAGATAATACTCTTTCTGACCCAACTGTCCTGGTCCTTGAACTCCTTATCAATGGTGCTTTGAGCCTCGAGATAGGACTCGAAATCGTCACTGACAAGATAATAATCACCATTGTATTTCACAGACTCGACCAATGATCTGTACTCATCGTAAGGACCGAATGAACCCTTTTCAATCTCCTCAAAGACCAAAGCCAAGGAATCTGGAATATCAATCTTGCCCATATGATGGTCCTGTCTAAGCTCATCAACATCCTCAGCCAAATTTCCGAATAAGAAGATCTGGTCTTCACCAACTTCTCTAGTAATCTCGACGTTTGCACCATCGACCGTACCGATAATAAGACCACCGTTAAGAACAAACTTCATGTTAGAGGTACCAGAAGCCTCGGTACCAGCAGTGGAGATATGCTCAGAGATATCAGAAGCAGGACAGATCACTTCAGCCTTGGAAACGTTGTAATCTGGAACAAAGACAACCTTAAGCAAGTCTCCAACATCCTCATCGTTATTGATGACTTCTGCGACAGAATTGATCAACTTGATGATCTTCTTTGCAGCGTAATAACCGGGAGCAGCCTTACCACCAAGGATAGAAACTTTTGGAAGGAACTTCTCCGCCCTTTTCTCGGCTGGAGTGGCCTTAATCTGTAGGTATCTCCAAATAATACCGAAAATATTTAATTGTTGCCTCTTATACTCATGGATACGCTTGACCTGAATATCAAACAAATTGTGTGGGTTGACCACCACACCTGTGAGCTTCTTGATCAATTTGGCAAGACGCTCCTTATTGTGTAGTTTGATCAAAGCCCAAGACTTTCTGAACTCTGGATCACCAATAAACTTCTCAATCTGCTTCATTCTCACGCTATCGACTAGGAACAAGTCTGAACCCAACTTAGAAATAATAAGATCGGTCAATTCAGGGTTGGCTTGCTTCAACCATCTTCTTGGCGTGATACCATTGGTAACATTTGTGAATTTCTCAGGGCCGAAAACCTTGACAAGATCTTTGAAAATGGTGGTCTTGATCAATTCCGAATGTAATTCAGCAACACCGTTCACCTTATGTGAACCAATGACAGCCAAATTAGCCATTCTAATGTTCTTTGGATCAGACTCCTCAATAATAGAAACATTTCTAACAAGATCTCTATCCTGAGGGAATCTCTTAGACACAGTCTTCAAGAAATTCATGTTTATTAAATAAATGATTTCCAGGTGTCTTGGTAACAAGTTACCAAATAGCTCAAGAGGCCACTTCTCAAGTGCCTCCTGCATAACCGTGTGGTTAGTGTAACCGAACGTTCTGGTAACAATATCCCAGGCATCAGCCCACTCAAGACCCTCAAGATCAACCAAGATACGCTGCAATTCAACAATAGCGAGCGTAGGATGAGTATCATTTAATTGAATAGCGACCAAGTCTGGGAACTCGGACCACTTCTTCTTAGTCTTGAGGAATCTACGAACTATATCGTGTAAAGAGGCAGCAACCCAGAAGTACTGCTGCTTCAAACGAAGCTCTTTTCCTTGGTAGAAGTTATCGTTTGGATACAAGACGGCTGTAATGGACTCAGCTCTCTGTTGCTGCTGAACAGAGCTGTCGTACTCACCCTCATTGAACTTCTGGAAATCAAATTCGGAAGTTGGCTTCGATGACCACAGTCTAAGGTTGTTGACGTTGGTCGTGTGGTAACCAGGAACTGGGAAATCGTATGCAACTGCGAGAACCTGCTCACCACCCTGCCACTGCTTTTTTGTCTTACCTGTCTTTGGGTCAGTTGTGGTTGTAACATAACCGTAAAAATCGACAGGAATTTGGATCTCAAATCTTGGGATTTCCCAAGGATTACCGTACTTGAGCCAGTAATCAGGAGCCTCAACTTGGTATCCGTCAACAATCTTCTGAGAAAAGATACCATAGTTATACCTCAAACCGTAACCCCAGCCTGGATAATTGCAGGTACTCATGGAGTCCACAAAACATGCGGCCAAACGTCCCAAACCTCCATTACCCAAACCTGCATCGGGCTCGATATTAATGACATCCTCCAAGTTGAAACCCAACTCATCAATGGACTTACCACAAAGATCCTCAATGCCCATATTGATCATGGCATTATCCAATGCACGTCCCATGAGGAATTCCAATGAGAGATAATAGATACGCTTTGCTTCTCTTAAGGTATGCAGCTGTTGGGTCTTGTTCCAGTGAAGAACCAGTTTATCCCTGATGGATGAGGATAGCGCATTGTAAGCAGCCAAGTTATCACAGTTGTACATGGATCTTGCCAAAGTGGTCTCAACATGGTTAATGAACAAAGACTCTAACTCATCAGAATTGGTAAACTCTTTGACAGCATATCTGGTCCAAGTTTCTCTTGCTTTGATCGGAATTGACTGGTCAATTGCCTTGATCTCGGTTGGTGTGAAACCAGTCATCGATCTCTTATGGAAATTATGTCTCGGTGAGACTGGATCTTGGAAACCTGACATTTTTTATTTCTCTTCTTTTCTTTTGGTCTTGATTGATTAATATCAACTTCTACTTTTTTAAATCTAATGCTACTTGCCTAGCGACCTCAATTGTACTTTGCTCTTTAGGGGGGAAAAAACGAATATAAGCTCAAGAGTCCTGATCGTAGATGAATAAACAGTAGATTAAATTGAAATGTAGTATAGTGGGAGGTTACTTATCTACCCTACAAAATCTAAGATGCAAAAGCGGAACATGCCGGGTCGTCCCAATATATACAAAGGGGTGAAGTGAATTAGCAAATCTCGGCTGTAAAAATTAAATTTCTTACCCCCCTGAACTGTTCTCATTTTTACTTAATTACCACTAGGAAAGATGCCTGATAGCACAACTAAGGAATGATATAAAAAAAGAACGAATTTCTGGCTGCAATCGTCCGAAATTGCTGCATCGTCTCCTTCTGTCTTCAATGACCTATAATATCTCTGCGAGTGGCTTTCCCCTACAAAAAAAATGGAGAGGATAAAAAAAAAGCAATGTGATAAGAATATGCCGTGCCTTTGTTCAAATTGTTCCATCTGAAAGGTGATCTCAAGAAAAAACAATAGTACGCAAGATCGGGACAATGCCAGTTTCTTGGAAGGTTGAATCTAGAAAGCAGCAAAATTTCTTCAGTATGATTGTCGCACAGCGGGGTGAAATTGGGGAGAGCTTTGAAATGTATTATTGCAGGTAGATTTTGCGAATCGCGATTCAGACTTTGTTTTTCCCGTGCCGACTCTTCTCATCGGTCAATCATACGCAAGGCTGTGCACACGAGTCAAATTTTATTTTTCTGTTCAACAATCCATTCGGAAGAGTACTGCACTACAGTATACGAAGTACAGGACATCTTGTATGGTATAATTTCAGCATGACATTAGTTGATTAGTTGGTTATACATGTTTAGAAGTATCCCTGCACCAAGTGCACATTGTTATTCATTCATAATATATCCCCATCATGGTATAAATTTCCTTTCACAAACTCTAAGCCTTCACCATCATAACTAGTTGAAGGGTCCACTTCAACTAATGAGCTTTCATGATCAAGGTGAGCTCCCCGTTTAAGGATCCAATTCGTACTTCTTTTCAGAAACTCTGATCTGCAGGTTTCAGGACAACTGGATCCTGACCCAGGAGCGTTTTTTAGAGGTGAGAACTCATCAGATCTTTGCACCTCTAAGCATCCAAAGCTGCTCAACTTAACAGACGGAAAGACATCGAAGATAAACTGCTCCATCTTCACCCCATTCGGTGTTTCAGGACAGATCGTCCTTCCAGTTGTAGGATCAAAGTACTTGATCTTCTTTTTGGCTATATGATATGGAAGATACTTTCTGGACGATATCCACTTGGGAATCATCTCGTTCAGAAACTTCACACTGTAGTAATGGTTAACGATATTAGCAGCCCTGAACATGAGAAGAGTAGGGTCCTCCGGATCTTTCATTTCACTTAATGCCTTACTAATTTCGGAGTACTCTATCACACATGGTGCATTAGCACTAGCGTCTAAGACGATCAAGCCAACCTTTTCTGATGCTTCTTGCTTTCTGACAACTTTAGTGGCTATATTGAATTTATTAATCGCAGAGTAGCCAATGAAAACAGGATCAGCGACCTTGACAAGAATATTGTCCACGCAATATGCATGAATGTGCTCGATTGATCGTTTTTGAAAGTCATCTAAAATGTTGTCATCATGTAGAGCTTTATACAAACCACCATTTCCATCTGGACTTTGAACAATACTGCTTTTAGAGTCTAGAAGAAACTGCTTTCCATCCATGCTCACAGCAGGCAATATTCCCTGGTTGAAAAACGTGACATCATTAGATTCCAGACCGAAGTTGTGATGTTCTGTAAAGAACTCTTCGGTTGCAGCTCTTGTGGGCTTTGATGTCATAATATATAACGGTAGACTAACTTTCTCAAGAGGGATATCAAATTCTGAGGACGCCAATCGTCTGAGCTTAAGAATTCGCTCACATTGTAACTGGAACAAAGATTTGCCAGACGGAAGACCAACATTGTACATTCCTTTAGGTGATGAGGAACCCAATCTGGTCCCCTGCCCCCCGGCCATCAATATAATACCCACCTTACTCTGGGAGATTAACTTCAAACCTTCATGCTGCCACAATGATAGGGTTTCTTTAGACTCATCTATGGTAGATGAGCAGCATGTTGAAGTAGGTAAAGGCTTGTAAGTTTTGGATTCTGCCAAAGAACAGCTGTACTTTATGGCATCCTGAACTTCTTCCAAGAATCTAGCTGGATCTTGGATGGTCGAAAGTTGTGATAGAAAGCTTTCACGCTCATTTTCTGAGAGCGTGTCCCAATACTTAAACAAGTGACCTTGTCCGGCTTTCTCATATTTGAATTTGATAAGTGATTCTGTCATGGCAGGGAGAAAAGAACAACTGTGTAAAAGACTGCTTTCTTACGGAGTTATGAGGAAATGCTAATGAACTCTTCGTTGAATTCATAAAGAAGGATAAAAAAAAACGACAAAAAACAAGGGCACTGTTCAGGCATAAATATGCTTTTATATGAGCCAACTAAACTTTGTATATTTCTGCCAGGCACGAAAAAAAGATGGATGATGTCTATGAGCAGAATGCTAAAAAAAGAACAATATACAGAAACATTATTTTTTTAATTTACCGCGAATCAGGAAATAATTTTTTAAACAGCAATATGTAAACAAAATGCTAGAATATAGAAATGGGACAATTCATGCTTGCTCCCCAAAGCACGGACCTTTATTATACAGAATTTATAAATATTACTTATTACTCACTATGCAGCCGCTCCGCTGTCAAGTCCGGATTTATCTGGAAAGGCTGTCCCCTCCAATCAATTATTGATCCCATCATAGCCATAAGCCAGATAGGGAATGCTAGTACTTCCCTAAGAATCCAAATCTTAAGGAACCATCTAAAGCTTTTTACAGGTGTACTGCAAAATGGTAATCTGCTTTTAAGGCGATATGAGCTTTTTACAAAATAAGGAAGTGCAGCAGTTTGGTGTTCCGAATTAGTAAAACGTGAAGGTAGCTTAGCACACTGACAAAGAAGATGATACTGAATGTAATCAACACAAAACCAGACTGCGACATGAAGAATAAAGAATGTAGTATTGAAGTATTCGTTCCAAATCAACAGGCTTATGCACATTGTACCTATTATTCCGGCCATAACACATTCAGTAGTTGGCTCAACTAGGGTTGCTGCAAGTACCATATATTTGCGAACACGAAGCCATCGCATACGTCTATTAATATAATTCATCAGGGTGTTGGAGCCATCTAATGGCTGTATCACAACATCTGTAGTCATCCCGGCCCTTCCACCAACATATTTCCAAAGAGCCGTTCCAATCATATTATCCTCACCAATGTACCGAGCAAAATACCGGATTCCATAACCTGGATACTGGCCATAATACTCAGCATCGCTGTAGTTTTTGCCGGTTAATCCATTGCTGCTGGCAGAAACTGCCTTTTGACCCATCAACTTTACAGCACGATCAAGATCGGACCGCCTGTAAATATTTGATTTGCCGTTAATGCAAGGAGCTATCGACAAAGTGTTTAAGGAGACGTAAAACTTTGCATGCGACGATGATAAAAACATTTCATCGAGATCTGCACCGATAGAATTATGATCCAGGGACACGGCAAGTGGAATGTGATTAATAAGACGAACCCTTTTGGATCCAGACACGGGCGTGCCATCATGTAAATTATTGGTTAGAGTGTAAACCGATCTTTTTAGAGTGTCTGGTCTTGTCCAAACATTTGAGTCTATAACCCAGATGGTATCATATTTGGCTGCTTTATACCCCTTCGCTAAATTATTGATTTTTGGATTCGGTCCATAATAATCCTTAGCCGAATTTGTTGACGTTGATCCTTGTTTATCAAGCCCATCAACCATAAGCCTTGCATCAACATGTGGAAACTTGCTTATAAGGCTGTTCACTATTGGTATTGCAAGGTCGTCACTGTCCTGAACACAGAATATTATCTCAAGGCGATCATTTGGGTAGTCCTGTTCAAAAGAAGACTTGAGACATGTTTCCATCTCGGGATCAACTCCTTTTAAAGGTCGAAGGATTGTTACTCCAACCAAATCTGCATCTCTAACTTCTTTATCAATTGCTTCCCGAGTTTTCCTATTGAATCTGAAATATATCTCCAGGAATCCGTGAATGCCTATTAGAATGACAGAGACGTATACTACCAAACCTAACGTAGGAAGTAGGTAATGATTCCGGGATATGCCAATGGTCTGTTCGACATTCATTACCATTAATTAATACCACCTATATTGAAATATAAACCCTTTCAGTACACACATATCAGCCTGAAATTTAGATAAATGCCTTCAGCTGGTGAAAAAGATTGGTAGGCTTTTCACGATAATGTGTAGACTTATTAGCCGAATACAAATTTATCAGCCGATCGTAAATTTACCTCCAAACATCCGACGGTGTTTAGACGGAGATAATTGTTATACACGATGAGGCAAAAAAAATAAAAAAATAAAAAATCCAGCCCTAAAGAAAGCCGGGGAAAAATATGGTACAGAAGGGGGGAGTGAAAAAAATTTTTTGCAGAACGGTTATTATAGTAAGGACCTTTACTTCTTTAATCCAAACTGACATTACAGATCAAATAGAAAGTCACCATATACACAGAGGCACAATGAACATACTTTGAAGTAGAAAGAAGTATTGTTGTATGAGAACTCAACACTGCGCTAAATATCATACGAGAATCCTATTTTCGACAACTGTTCCTGAATTCCTTATAAAAGAAGTCATAAGTTGGGATAATGCAATTATGAATTCGTAAAAAGATGAATATTGATCGCTGTATATTCTTATTCATCACATAGAAATGAAAAAAAAAAAACTGAAAAACTAAAAAAATGGGGACGGAACTTCTGACTAATAAAAGCTATTTTTCTCTACAACTATTACAACTTTGTGGCTTGGAAGCCGGGCAGCTGTATTTTGAAGTATATACTAGATATAAGTTGTCCTCCTGATAGATACTTGGAAAACTTATTTTTATCGTTCGCTCCACTGAAAGACCGAAAAACAGTATTATATAAATTCAATAAGACATTATGGAAGGATCACATAGAGATCATATTGATAAGGAGCTCGATAAGCACCTCAAGCAGCTCAACATTTCCAATAACGGATCAAAAGAAGAAATTGTAACTTCTGCAACAAATCTAACATCAGGAGGTCAGCAAAGACATCCAATATCACCCCTTTCTAGATCTATAAGACCAAGTCCATATGGAAACACAAACGGTTCAGAGTCATCGAGATACTCATCCTCTTCGAATTTCTACAACGACGAAAACACAGATAACATTGCTTATGAACAGCACTCATCTGTTCCTGATTTGATGTATCAGCCAAAGCCACTTAGAGATCAACACAGCCGCCCAATAAGTACCCCTTTGAATACAAGACCAGCTTCACCTTATACGTTAAACCCAACAATAGATGCAGACGGGCTTTCATGGCCCTCTCTTGGTGCCAGAAAGCGTATTGATAGTACACCAGAGGAAGCAGAACAAAGGTTGAAGAAGATTGAAGGTGCAATAAAGACCATCATCACCGAGTTAGGTGAGGATGTGAATAGGGAAGGTATGATAAGGACACCCGAGAGATACGCAAAGGCAATGCTCTTTTTCACCAAGGGTTATGAGGACAACATCAAAGATGTCATCAATCAGGCTGTGTTCGAGGAGGATCATGATGAAATGGTTATTGTCAAGGACATTCAGATATACTCTCTGTGCGAGCATCATCTTGTTCCATTCTATGGAAAAGTTCACATTGGTTACATTCCAAACAAGCGTGTTCTTGGGCTAAGTAAGCTTGCTAGGTTGGCGGAAATGTATGCCAGACGTTTTCAAGTTCAAGAGAGGCTAACAAAACAGATTGCGTTGGCTGTGAGTCAAATTCTTCATCCAAGAGGTGTTGCCGTTGTCATTGAGGCTACACATATGTGCATGGTTAGCAGAGGAATTCAAAAAACTGGTGCTTTGACATGCACTAGCAGTATGCTTGGATGTTTCCGTTCCCAGCAAAAAACTAGAGATGAATTTTTATCGTTGCTAAATAGAAAGACAGTTATCTAATGATGCCTCAGCCATCTCTAGAGGAAGAGGTATTTAAAGGAGGTTGGCTATCTTCTCTCTTTTTATTTTTATTTTTTTCTTTTCATTATTATGACATTCTCTCCTTGGCATAACGAAAATTTTCCATATACACATTACTGCGTTGGCTTTTTATTGTACATATCTTCTATTTTGTCTAACCGATTTCAACATCGGCCTCAACGCTAGCTTTTACCATTTACTAATAACACACTCAACCGCGCATTAGGTACCAGTTAATAAATAAGTGTAACAAGTACGGCTTTTCTGCCATGGCAGAAAATGAAAAAAAAAAGTGTATAAGGAGTGAGCCTATTTCCGAAAAGGACAATAACCGGGAGCCACACCCTACCAGATCTGCAAGTAAGAAAGTGACTTAAACTTAAACAGTTTTCTAAGTATCTGTAATTATTATTTTTAGTGGTGCATAATGTGGCTGAATGACAATTAGTACTATAAACTAGACAGGTGTGTCACTTTGAACAAGATTTATTTCATTGTTGTCTGGGGAGATGTCACAGTTGAAAGTGGCCTTCACATGCTTTGAATTCCTCAGCTCTCAAAAAAAGGGCCATAAATGAAAAAGCAGTATGGAAGTAGTTGAATCTTTGTGAAAAAGCCTTGCGAATTAGCTACCAGAACTTCTGCCATAATTGTAACGTATTTTTTTCAAATAAAGCCACATTTAGTGAGGGCAGATAATTGTAACCTTCTGAAAATGTTACATATTACACAGTAGTAAGAGAAAGAAAAGCAAGTATAAGTATCATCAGGAATAACACACAAATAAATGTAAACAAGAAGAAATACTATAAATCAGGCTTTACAATATCTAAGGAACTTGGACGAAAGTAAAGAAACAAAAATTCAAATAATGCCGGATTTGGAAACATCCTCTAGGGATTACCACAAGGGCGATGCCATAGAGAGGAGTAACTCCATTCAGAGATTGGAATCTCTTGAGGATGAAAGCTATCAAAATTCTGAAGGTGCTCCGGTTGAGAAGAATTCCCCCTTAGGACATAATGTCACTGCACTTTCGACGTTTTATCTTATTATTCAAGGTGTTCTTGGCACAGGCATTTTTGCCACTCCTGCTACAGTTTTGACATCTATGGGTTCCATAGGAGCTACTTATGTTTTATGGGTTGTCGGTTTTCTTGTTATTCTTTTTCAGGTGTTTATGTATGTGGAATATGCCTCTTACTTCCGTCATAGATCTGGTGCTGAAGTTGTTTATCTAGAACAAGCTTATCCCAAACCAAAGTTGTTGATACCAGTCCTTTACGCGGCAATGTTTTGCCTCTCTTTTGCAACATCATCAGCAATGGCGTTTTCCACTTATATTTTTTCAGCCAGTGGCCATGATGCCACAGACTGGGAGTTGCGTGGCCTTGGAGTCTTATCATTATTTCTCGCTGCCGTGATCACAAGTGCAAACACACAGTTTGCAATAAAAATGAATAACGTTATTGGATTTGTCAAGGTTGTATTCGTACTTTTTATAGCCTTTTCAGGTTTTGCAGTATTGGCTGGTTCAACAAAGACTTCTAAGAGCGCAGCCCAAGCTGTTTTCAAAGATGCGTGGGAAGGAACGAATACAGATGGAAATTCTGTTAGCAATGCTATCCTTAAAGTGATCTTCTCTTTCGGGGGAACTCAGTATGCCTTCGGTGTTGTGGCAGAAAGCCATCCAAAAAATACAATCAAGACATATAGTAGGCTAGTTCCGCTAACATTGTTTTTCATATTTATCTTGTATATTTTATGTGTCACTGCATACTATGCAGGTGTTGCTAACATTAAGGAAATCAAAACCAGTGGAAACTTATTGGCGGCAACATACTTCGAAAAGATATTTGGTACTGAAGCTGCAGTCAAAGCAGTCTCATCATTTGTTGCAATCTCAGCATTTGGCCATCTCTTGACAGTATATATATCTCATTCAAGAGCTTTAAGAGAATGCGGACGCCAGGGCGTGCTACCATATCCAAAACTATGGACAAGTGTGCGACCATTCAAAACTCCTTTATTCCCAATTTTCATTACTTTCCTTGTCAATTTGATAGTTCTAATAGTTCCTCCACCTGGAGATGCATACAATCTTATTGTGGATATGGGATCATATTCTAGCTACATTTTTGATGTGCTGTTGGCTGTTGGATTGTTCAAGTTGAGGAGGGAGAGAAAGAGAAAAGGCTTAGGCTACCTAGAGTTCCATTGCCCAACTCCACTTTTAGTGATTGTTGTACTCTTTTCTCTATTTGTCATAGTTATGGCATTTGTCCCACCAGAAGGAACTCTAATTGGAAGTGATGTTTCATTCTTCTATGCCGTGTATCCAATTGCAACTATTGGAATATTTTTTCTCTGCATAGGATACTATATTGTCTGGGCCTATGTTCTACCAAGAATATTCAAGTATGAGCATCGTATTATTCGATTCAGTTTGATAAACGGTGAACAAGGCCATAAGATTATAAAAGTCCCGACTGACAAGGTCAAGACATGGGACAGGACACATAATGCAGGGGAAACAACTTTGTATGGAAGTATGGATGACGAAAACCAAAGTGGAAACGAAGAGGAGGATATTCATAGCATTCATACCAGATCTGAGATACAACGTGATGTTTTCACCGTTGAAACAACTTCTTTGTCAAAGAATAATGTTACTTAACTATGGTAACCATACCCAATAAATTTCATTTTTAAATCTATTCCTATTCAGTATTTACTTATTTTTTGTATATCGTGTATCATACTATACATTTAACTGTACTACTTAATTGTACCTCTTCTTCTTGTGCAGTTTTGGCTTTGATGTACTAGAACCAATTGTGATATTAACCTTAGGTGGAACGGAAAAACCGAATGAACGACCCACCTTTACAAGATCCAACTTATCAACTTTATACACAGTTTTCAAGTGATGCGAGGCATATGCCTGTAAATATGCTCTATAACCATCTTTAGCGGCTTGATGAAGCCAGTAATTGTTCTTGATAAGCTTTTCTAGCTGAGATTGTATGTTGGCAATTTTATTTGGAGGGAACTCGTATTCATTCAACGGAACCTTTGCAGCTTTCAAGTATCGAAGGAACCCTAACTCTTGAGGTATAAGGAACATTAAAGATTTTCCCTTTCCCTTCGTACCTCTGGCAGTTCTTCCGACTCTATGAATATAATCTCTTGGATCGTCTGGAGGATCATATTGGATGATCCAATCAACATCTGGAATATCTAAACCTCTTGCAGCCACATCGGTTGAAAGCAAAATTCCACGCTTTGCATTACAGAACTCAAAGAATGTATTCGTACGCTTCTGTTGCTTTTGCTTACCATGCAACGATAAAGCTGGGATGTCGATATAATTCAAAAGCTCTGCAAAGTATTTCACACAATTGCATGATGAAAAGAATACAATAATCTTCTTTTTCCGCATGTTTCTCTTAAGGAAAGAAAACAACAACAGAAAACGTTGGTCAGACTCGCAAACAACATAACCTTGCTCAAGACCTGAGACAGTAGCAGCTTCTTTTCTTTCGCTCACGTTAATATACACAGGTGCTCTCTTTAAAGCTGCACGAGCCAAGTCTTCAACCTTAGTGGTCTGTGTTGCGGAAAAAAGCATAGTCTGACGATCTTCATTAGGAAGAATCTTCACAATCTGGCGAATCTCATCTTCAAAACCGATCTCCAAAATACGATCAGCTTCATCGAAAATAAGTGTTCTCAAGTTCTTGAACACAAAACCTCTGGTATTCTGTAAATGATCCAACAATCTACCAGGGGTGGCAATTAGAAGATTCACACCTTTGGCCAACTTCTCGGCCTCCTGTCTCCTGTTGGCACCTCCTATAACAATTCCCAAGGTTTGTGAATGGTGTGCCATTAGTTCACGAGCGACACCAAATATCTGAAGAGCTAGCTCTCTTGTTGGAGTAATAACAATAGCTCCTGTTCCATTTCTCGGTTTAAACTTCAACGAATAGAGCAATTCGATAGCAGGTATAAGGAAGGCCAGAGTTTTTCCAGAACCAGTCTTAGCAGCACCTAAAACATCCTTACCAGTAAGTAACACCGGTATGGTCTTAGCCTGAACTTCGGTCATGGTACTAAATCCCATATCTTTGATGCCCTGTAATGTTGGCTCTGAAAGTTTAAGAGCAGAGAACTTTTCAGTAGTGGCAGTATCATTATCTTGCTTTTCTGGCTTGTCCTCATTAGGTAACTCCTTCTCAGCATCTTCGACACTATTTGTCTGTGCTGCCTTACTTTCCTTTTTTGACTTGATATTATTCTCCTTTTCAAGAAGTTTTTCCACATCAGAGTATTCTTCATCAATCTTTTCAACGGCTTTATCAGTGTCTGGTTCATCTGCGGGATCTCTAGCAGACGACACCTTAGGCTTTTTGGTAGTACTCTGGTTCTCACCAGTGGACTTTCTCTTAGATGTAGTTCTTGCCATTATTGGATATTATACTATCAACAATAAGATAGATTACAAAGGCTATATTATCTATAAAGATTGAATAAGGAACGAAGGCTGTTACGATTAGAAGGATTTAAGATTATAAGAGAATAAATCATCATGCACTAATATAATAGATATGAAGTGAAAAAATTTTTTTTTTTTTTTTTTTTTTTTTTTTCAATTCATTTCTCTGAGACCAAGAGAAGATCTCATAATGTGTAGGGAAGTAAGTAATTCCGATAACAGACAGTAGAGTAACTTAAAATCAATGTATACATATATACAATTAGATAAATATAATATAAAAATGGTTCAAGTAGAGAATCCATATTTTAGCTGTATTATATTAGAATCGCTATTACAAGCTGGGTTATACAATTTATAATGCTTGGGCCACATTATAGTGGAGAGAATGCTTTAATTATTAGAATCGCAAGGATTTTGACAACTTGAATGACAAAATTTTGGGGTTATTTAATTTAGTTAACATAACTCACATTATGTTGAAACAAGGAAGTATGGTTAATGTTCGGAAATGATCATTTTGATACAATAACCAACTGTGCAAAAAAATGGTATTCAATTAATATCCCTAGTTAACTAGCTCATTCCTCACCAGAAAAATTATATGGGGTTTCGAGGATAAATTTCGAGCGGCTCCAAACGTTGTTATCTACTCTTAACATTCCCCAATTTTTTTTTTTTTTCTAAATACTTTACCTATGAATATATACAGCTATTACCCTTTCTTCTAACGATATAAACGATATAAATTACACAAACTGTATCATTGGAACCATAATGAGTGCGGTAAGTAGACAAGCAGTTCAGAAATATGGTCTTGCGAAGTGTCAATTCAATTGGATAATTTGTGAATGTTGTTACTAACAATCATGTTTCATAATCTTAAAGTCAAGAGAATTTAGACTTGTGGTGGTTGGTCCTCCAGTTGTGGGTAAATCTGCCCTTACAATTCGGTTGACACAATCCGAATTCGCAACAGAGTATGACCCTACTATTGAAGACTCATACCGTCATTATTGTGAGGTCAATGGAATTCAAACATCTCTTGATATCTTGGATACCGCTGGTCAGGAAGAGTATTCTTCGATGAGAGATCTTTACATGAAGACAGGTGAAGGCTTTTTGCTGGTTTTCAGTTTGGTGGACAGACATTCCTTTGAGGAGATTAGTACTTTTTACAACCAGATTATGCGGGTCAAAGGTGAACAAGTTAGCTTTGTTCCTTTGATGCTCGTTGGTAACAAAAACGATCTCGAGGAGGAGAGGCAAATATCCAAGGAAGAAGGTGTGTCACTCGCTAAGAAGTTCAATGCTGCGTATATTGAAACATCTGCAAAGACAGGTGAGAATGTTACTGAGGCTTTCCATGGCTTGGTCAAAGTCATCATGCACAACTCAGTTCTTGGATCTGGTGTTACTGGTACCTTGTTCCCAAGTGCGAAGGAAGAGAAAGAAGCTGAGTTGCACGAGGCTGCTGAGAGGAAAAAAGAACTCAAAAAGCAAAAGAAGAAGGGAATCAATGCAGAAGGTGGTGAAGTAGTTACAGCTGAAATACCAGGAGCAGCAAATAGAGTTGACAGAAGTAAAGCTAATGGCTCATCAGCAGTTGGAGCCGCTGCTGCCAAACAATCCGAGAAGGAAAGTAGCGGATGTTGTATTATCATGTGATGTAAAACGCATAAACCTGAGAAATCCAATAGCGAGAAAATTAGAATCGGAGTCGGACGTTATTAGTTGAGAGTCTTCACCGCGAAGAAAGTAATATTTTTGACCACACGTACATAATAATATGACGAAAAAGAAATCTTTTATTGTAATAGTTCACGAGTAATAAGCAAGAACAACAAAACAGCAAAACAGCAAACAAACATAAGGACACGATATAACTAGCCGATAACTTAAATAGTAGTTGTAGTCTCATTAGAAAATGAGGGTAAACTGCAGAATAAAAATAAAAATAGAAATAGAAATAAAAATAAAAAATAAAAAATAAAAATAAGGGAGAGAAGAGAAAAATGACATGTGTTAAGGAAAGAAGTACCTGATCTGATCGACAGAGACTTACAAGGTACGTACGTACTTCAAGTACTTATGGAAAAGACAAATAAATCGGAAGTAATGCAAGTTAAGCCTGAAACTTAGTTTAGTTTAACAAAGGTTCGTTTTCAGCCTCAAGCTTGTTGGCGGTCTTTGAAGTAGTATCCTTAATATCTGCAGCGGCAGATGAGACAGCCTCCTTGACTTCAGTGGCCTTTGGTGGCTTTCCAACTGAAGGTGTAGATTTAACGGTAGAACCAGCAGTTCTGACTGGAATCTTAGACTTGACAAAGTCTGTAAGTGGAGCAATCTTCTCTTCGACCTTCTTCAAATGTGGCTCAGCTTGGGTCTTGATAGTGTTATATGCCTTCAAGGACTGGGCTTTAGCCAACTCAGAGTACTGCTTGACAGAAGAGTCAACAACCTCTTTGTTAGAGGCATAAGCAACAGGCAAAGTGAAAGCCAAAATGGTGGAAGTGAAGGCAATTGTCCACACACTCAAGAAGGATGTCAATTGGTAAAGAACATAGGAAACAATTGCAGCCTTCAAGGTAGTCTCGATGCTGACAGAAGTGAATAGATTCTGCAATTGAATCTCACAGTTTTTGAATGCCTTGGCAAAGATTTGGGCGTGTGCCTCCAAGAAGTCGCCAATGTGTGTAGTTTGGACTGGCTTGAATCTAGAAACGAAACCCTCACCAGTTGCAACCTTGCCAATGTACTCGGCAAGAGCGGACACAGCTAGAACGTAAGCGGAAATATAGAAGAACCAGCTAACGAAATCGGTGTAGCGGTACACCAAAAGACCACCGATGATACCACCGGCAACTTTGGCAGATGCGACCGGATCTTTCCAACTTAAGAGGTCCTTACCAGTAAGTTTTGTGCATGCTGGGCAGGAAGTGTTAGCAGAGGGGGCCTTGTTTGGGGCAGCAGTTGAAGACATTGCGTTGAATGATTTGAGATAAAAAATAAAGCGATTGCACCCTTTTTATCAATTATAATTTCTTATGGGAACGGCGGGCTTGTTGGTCACAAGATAAAGATTGTTGGGTGGGTGGATGGTATATATAAAATTTGAGAAATACTGATTTTGCTTGACAGGGGAAAAAACTTTGTGCGAATAGCTAGCAGGTGAACGGAAAATAAAAAAAAAATAAAATGCGTCGCTTTAAAAGGGGTGAAATCACGAGTGGACAAATGTGTTTTTTCGGCACAATTTACCTTGGAATATTTTTTCGAGACGAAGATGGAAAGGTGGCCTAAATGGAAGGAATTCTTCCAGCATTTATTCATTCCTTTTATTCCATTCTATTATCTTTTTTTCTTTTAATTATATAGAACGTTTTTCCTTAATCTTCTGCGAACCATTGATGAAAAATAAGAACTCTACAAGTAAACATGTTCACGCGGATCGTGATGGCGTAAATCAATAGGCAACCAAACTAACAGCTGTGCATATTATAAATTATCTAGATAATGTCATCAGATTGTTATGCTGATGAAGGCAATTTTATGGTAAGAACACCTTGTAAGACATTACAGATAAGTCCTTCCGCTTTTTTTTTATTTCCATATTTTTTTTTGTCATCAAACGGACGATATTGAATCCTTTGTGAATTAATTGGGTTAGAATGAAGCTTTTTTTGTGAAATCTCAGATGTGATTTAGTCATGCACAAATTATATTGAGTTAAGACTCATTTCACACTGGCTGATATCTTCCAACATATAGGAGGATTAGATATTTTCATAATACAGCTGTGGCCACCCGAAGAAAGTTCAAAATTGAACGAGGCTACCTGTTTGAATAATTACGGAGTGCATTTCTTTTGAAACTCCATATGATATTATTATATTCTACAAATTGTATAAACGAGGCCGGATTGACCCAAATTCAAAACATTCATCTTAGATTATGTTAAGGTATTCTATTATATTATTTGGGATGTCCGTATTTCGACATCTATACAATAGACAGACTAAAATGTGGAAGACTTACTGGAAATGCAAAGCCTTTTGTCCGGACCTCTCTATAAGAAACAAAATCATCCCTTATCATGCTTGTTTAAAGCTACTAAGATTGCGAAACTGTATCTGACTATAACATTGCTCACATTTATAATCCTCGATTTCCACTAATAATTCGATCGTTATCAGGAGATTTCGAGGCAGTGCTGACTTTTGAAAAAGCAAGAGGATGAAATTTCTATCTGTGTCGATGTAGTTAAAAATACATGCTTACCAATATGTATAAAAAAAAACCCGGAGAATAAGATGTTCATTAAAACTAAAGAATAATGTTCTTACGAGTATCGAAAAGGTTTCTTTCCACAGATCATAGATTTCTGAGGTTTAAGACGATACCAGGTTACATACAAGCACAACCAGGACCAGATGATGACATAATTGTTTCCATGTCATCTGGGGTGGACTCCTCAGTGTCAGCATTGATGTACGCACAAAAATATAAGAATGTCCGAGGAATATTTATGGCGAATTGGTCAACATCAGCAGATGGACACGTGGGATCCGGCTGTAACAGAGATGATGGCTCTAAGGGCCAGAATTCTAGCTGCACAATTGATAAAGATTGGCATGAGGTAAAAGCGACATGCCATCAACTAGGAATACCATGTGAGAGAGTCAATTTCGAGCAGGAATACTGGATGGATGTGTTTGAGCCAATGCTGAAAATGTACGAGCGAGGCCTTACACCAAATCCGGATGTTGGTTGTAATAAATATGTGAAGTTTGGAGCGATGATAACTCATCTAGAGAAATATTATAAGGAGAAGGTCAAAAACAACAAGAAATGGTGGCTTGTGATGGGGCACTATTGTCGTGTGTTGAGAAATGTTGATACTGGAGAAAATCACATGTTTCGTGCAGTCTACGAACCAAAGGACCAATCATACTATCTTTCACAAATTCCGGAGACTGTGCTAAATCGGATTCTTTTGCCAATCGGACATTATTCAAAACCAGAAGTGAGACAGATTGCAAAAGATCATGGGCTTGTAACAAGTGAAAAACCAGATTCCCAAGGGTTGTGCTTTGTCTCACCGCAGAAGAAATTCAGCGATTTTCTAGACGAATACCTTGAACCCAATCCGGGCAATATTGTTGACAGGAATGGCAAAATTTGGGGCAGGCACAAGGGTTTATGGCATGCCACCATTGGGCAACGATGTGGAATTAGTTTGCCCCAAGGTGATCCCAGATACAAAGGAATTTGGCTCGTTTGTGGCAAAAATATCGAAAAAAACGAACTAGTAATTGCGAACAAATTAGATAAGAAAGCATTCCAGCGTTTTGAAATCAAAGTTCGTGATTGGAATTGGATGAATAACAGCCTAAACATTGATGACGTGTCTAAATTCCCAGATTTGAATTGCCAAACGCGATCTTTACAGACAGAGACTGAAATCACCTCTTTAAAGTTACTAAATCAAGATACATTGCTTTTTAAGTTAAAAAATTCCATTTTTGGGGTTGCACCTGGCCAAAACATGGTTCTTTATCAAGGCGATCGTGTACTTGGATGTGGGATAATCTGCTAAAAAAGAAAACAAAGGAAGAATTTACTTTGCAAATTCCATTTCTTCTCGTGTATATAATATATTGATAATAGTCATTAATCATTTATTAAGCTTTCGACCATTACCCACAAGAGATAGCCGCTTAGGAAGATTTAGCAGCGGGAGCATCGCCTGATAACTTATCGGATATTTTTTGGAGTCTGTCCTGCACCTCGACTAAAAACAAGTTCATCTCGTATGTATGTGAAATGTCTAGCTCAAGTAAGTGGAAACATTTTTGAACACCAGTACAATATTCGTAATAGATCTGAGTATTATATTTGTCTAGTAATTTCATAGGTGACTCATCCATCTTTAACCTGGCACGCGAAAGTTCAGCATGTGTTACCTTGAACTTCTCTAGTATACCTGTGAGCGATTCTATATGTGAAACTGAGGCCAAGAATTTCCTAAGTTGTTGACCTTGACTGAGAATCACCAACTTCTTATCTTCAATGCCAATCTCATTATTGCTTGGCACGCATTTCAAGAGAATACTATTTGGGTCAATCGGGATATCATCGTACTCATTAAATTTCTTCAAGTTATTTATCAATCTTCCAAGTGATTTAAGCTTGTCAAGATCAGTTCTTAGCTTACGAATAGTAGTTGAAAAGCTTCCTTCCTGTAAACCATCTAGTTTGGATTCAAGTGCTTTTAATCGATAATCAAGTGCCTTATATGCAAAGTCATCCATCTATGAAGACACAACTAGAACAAGTGTAGATTTACTGGATAAAATGTTCCATCGTACAAAATATATATGGAGATGAAGAACAACCTTGTTACAATTCTGAGTATATTGAAGAGACATTCAATTCATTCTCTAATGTCACACTTCCTTACACTACCTTCATGCATTAGAAGGGGGCAATCCCGTGCTTTTTTATTTTTAATTTTTTTTTAACTTTTTTTTAGGAGTAAACGGAAGAAGCGGCGTCCATTTTACAAAATTCAAGGTAAGGGTGAAAATATACCGAAACCAAGGAGATGGTTAGAAACGAAGAAAAAAAATAGAGTAAAGAATTGCAGTAAGCGAATGTAACAAACCACGAAATTTAGCCCTGTTCGCCAACTTAGTTAATTGCCATACCTTCTTTTCTCCTTCTGTACAATTTATATTTCGACAAATCTCAATTGAGTATAACATATAAATAATTATTAACAAAATGGTAAGTTTTTCAAGAGCAATGCACTATAAGCGGGTATTTGGTTTATGTAATACTCATGAACGATAGACAACTCTTTTTTTGAACATTTAAAACACTCCAGTTTAATGGTTACTAACAAGCACTTCATTCCGAGTTATAAAGTCCAGATCAGGGTAAGTTCCTATTCTTCCAGTATTGATTGGTCTAGCATTGCCATAGTTACTAACATATTACTTTTATCAACAGAGTCGGTGTTTCAGATGACGCTCTAGAAGCTTTCAATGACTTGAAGCTCGGAAAGAAGTACAAGTACATTGTTTACAAGATCAGTGACGACAAGACTAAAATTATTGTTGACAAGACATCTACTGACCCATCATACGACACTTTCCTAGAAGAACTCCCAGAAAATGATTGCAAATACGCAGTGTACGACTTCGAGTACGAACTAGGCAAGGGTGAAGGTAAGAGAAACAAGATTGTCTTTTTCCAATGGTCTCCTGATACTGCATCTATCAGATCGAAGATGGTTTATGCATCTTCTAAGGATGCCTTGAGAAGAGCTCTCAATGGTGTCTCTGCTGATATCCAAGGTACTGACTTTTCAGAGGTTGCCTACGATAGTGTTTTAGAAAAAGTTAGCAGAGGTGCAGGTTCCCATTAATTTCAGGTTGTAAAGGTGCTAGCTTGGTGAATATCAAATCTTCATTTTTTTTTTTGTTTTTCTGATGTTCTTTTGTGCCTTTTGTTAATATACTCTCAACCGTATTTTAATTTGTTCCTATCTAACATCTTTCTTACCATAGTTTTGTTTTTGGATATACCCATATCATACTCTATGACTTATACTTATAGAGTTAGGGTTCACTCACAAATCAAAATAAACCTTTCATATTTCTTCAAAAGGAAGTGCTGTAGATTTACGTACATCATTAATAGTAGCAAATTCTAAATTCCATCTGCAAAAGCATGATGGTATGAGCAAAAAAGTATAAATCATCTTATCTAGTAGTAGTAATCAAGAAGTGTGCAGCCAAGTAAAGCCAAAAAGACAGCGTCACTAGTGATTCAAAAATTTGGAAGACCTGTTTCAGGGTTGAGAAGAGACTCAGTGGCCAAAGTTGGACCTTCACCAACAGAAGTTAGAATCACCCTAGAAACGCCTTTAGAAAAGACATCCTCATCAAACTTCCCAATTGGAAATTTAAGTGGAACATTAAACGTCTTGCCGGATTTCTTCGTCCAGCCGGGAACATTTCCAAAGAATCTGTGCAATATTCCCAAAATAAGATCCTCATCTTTATCCTCATAATAAATAACGGCATTTGGACCTGCATCAAATGTGTATGCGGCAACATTGCGACCATTAATCTCATTCAATGTGGTGATAACCTTAACAATCCTCTTCGAAGTATCGTTCATGTAGAAAATAGGTGGATATGAGTCCAAGCAGACAGAATGAAATGAATTTGAGTCTTTCATGGTTAGCTCAGCAAAAGTATTGAAATCATTCTCAAGAATGGCTTTTTTCATCTCCTCATATCTTGCTGGAACAACGTGCTTCACACGATAATCAAACAAGTCTGACGTTTTAACGGTAAGTTGCATTCCACCGGTTGATGGAACCTCTTTCTTTGCTGCAGAGACAACCAAAATAGCGGCTCTAATTCCTGGCCAAGATGATCTAGGTGCTATTTGCACAGCTTTTGAATCTGATCCATCCGCAAGAGTCCCCATATCCCAAGCAACAAAGCCACCATAGAGAGATCTGCAAGCAGATCCTGATCCCTGACGAGCGATTTTACTTAATTCAGACCGGTCTAAGTCTAACTTGTAAAGTTTGGCAATGGAATAAACCATAGCTGCATAACCGGCAGCTGAGGATGCCAAACCTGCTGCTGTTGGGAAGTTGTTCACACTGACTATGTGTAATGGGAAAGATGCTATTTTGTCAACAGAGGGTTCCCTTTCTTCCTTCTCAGCTCTATACTTACGCAACTGGCTGAGGCAGCTCTGCGACCTTGCAGAAGTGAGTGGCTCCTGCTTTCCATTTAAATAAAGAGTGTCAGCCTTAAAATTCTTGGAGCAACAGACAGACGTTGTCGTTTTAAGATCGTCCTGGGAAAGGGTCACACTAATAGAAGAGTTTGTAGGAAGATTGAGAGAAGAGTCCCTTTTACCCCAGTATTTCAATGTGGCAATGTTGACAGGAGCTGTCACTGTGACATAATTGTTAACCATCTTCTTTTAGTAATATATTTGTATGAATATAGGCAGGTAGGGAAAATGGAGATGAAAATATAGTATACGATAAAGAGAAACGATCCCGTCTTCATAATGTATTTTTTTTTTCCCTTCATGGTTCCCAGTTGTAAAATCAAAAAATAAAAAAAAAAAAAAAAAAAATTACTTCAAGAGTTTCTTTGATTTCACAAAGCCTTTTTTTTTTTTTTTTTTCTTTGATTATCGTGGAAAGATACGAAAAGATGAGGTAACAAACATTATGAGCATCATTATTAAAATACCGAGAAAGCTTTTATTTTAAAAGGAGAGACTATAAAGTAGGATGAAGAAAAGAATGATTGACCCGGATAAGCAGGAGGAAATTTAGAGATGCAATCGTTACAACTAAGAGGCGATAATGATAGAAATAGACCCCGTAGGATAATGTTGTGCCCAAAACAAACAAGTAAAACCGGTAAAATTCACCTGGCTAAAGAACAAGATAAGTGTACATAGACTTTATCGTAAGGTCCTAAGACGCATTTCCTTCCACACTTCCTTCTCCTTGTTGCTGTTGCTGCTGTTGTTGTTGCTGCTGCTGTTCAAGCCTCTGTTGTAAATGCTGCTGTTGAATAATGTCTGATTCATATTGTCCTTGCACCATGTTGTCATTTTGCATGGCCTCCGCACCCTCGATTTCATGGAAGTCTAGAATCTCACTGTACATCATGATTTTCCAGGTCTCAACTGGAAGATCCGCATCATTGAAGGACCAGTCAAATCTTTCCTCAGCAATTGGTTCATCTGTTGGGTCATGGTATGGAGCCAAGTATTTATGCTCCAACGCCTCTGCTGCGGTGATTCTCTTTTTAGGATCGAAAACCAACATCTTGGTTAAGAGGTCAATTGCATCGGGATCAACACCCTTAAATCTTTCACTAAAAGGAACGGGATCTCTGTGTGGAAGAGACTTCACGAAACGAAGCGTGTTCTCAGAACAAATTGTATCAATAACATCAGGAGGTGGTGAGCCAAGAAGCTTTGTGATTATGCTGAACTGGTCAACATGATCTTTACCAGGAAACAATGGTTTCCCTTCAATCATCTCTGCAAATATGCAGCCCGCAGACCAAATATCGACCTCAGTGTCATATTTCTGCCATGTGAGCATAATTTCCGGCGCTCTGTAGTATCTGGTGGAAACATAGCCTGTCATTTGAGGGTCCTGGATCCTCGCAAGACCAAAATCGCATATTTTCAAGTCACAGTTCTCATTAATCAATATATTGCTTGGCTTTAAATCCCTGTGAATAACCCCGGCAGAATGAACATATTTGAGGCCTCGGAGAATTTGGTACAAGAAATACTGAATAAATTGCTTTTCCAAGGGGCGCGATGCCAACAATTTATGCAAGTCTGTGCCTTGAAGCTCTGTGACAAAATATATGTCCTCTAATGGGCTTAAAAAGATATCCTCTAAAGAAATTAAGTTTTCATGTCTAAGATGGTTTAATAACTTGAGCTCTCTGTATGTCCTCTTAGCTAGAACTGCAGTGGAGAAAGGCTTCATCACTTTCTTGATAGCAACATTCTGCCCCGTAAGGTTGTCTTTGGCTGAACAAACAAGGCCGAACGCACCCATTCCAATGGGCGTTAGGTCAGTATACCTTGGCGTAGTCTCAAAGACTGTACCGAAAATCTCGGTCCGCACGAATTCTTGGGATGCCATCTATTGGGTATTTCGACTATCTATGCTGGAAAGCAATCTTGCTGGTCAACTATTTATGTCTAGGAGGGTATTTTTTTCCAGCGTTTCCTGTACCTGTATTTGTTTAATGGGGCAATCTACCTGACGTAAAATGAAATAAAACGAATCAAATATCACGGGAAAAAGAGGGAGACGCAAGGAAAAAAAAAGAATAAAGGAGAACAGGAACAAAAACTAAGGTAAAGAAAGCTTAAGAAGTGGATAACCAACAACTCAGGCCCCCCTCTACTAAAAAGGCTGCATATATTATAATTTTTGCACGCATTCAAAATGTCTCCAGAATTCATATGTTATGAATATTTATGACGTCAAATCCCCCTGAAGAAAGAATTTAAAGCTTTCTATTCCATTTCATGCTTTAATCTATTTTTTCCTTTTTTTTTCGTTCTTTATTTATTGAATTATTTTTAGTTCTCAAATATCACCGGCCTTTATATCCCATGCGGGGCCTTTCCAAATGCATACGAGTAAATCAAACAAACTGGAATTATGATATCATATGTATCCTTTCCGGAGAAGTATGTCCATGTGGTGGAGCCATTTGGCAGGTGATATATTTCGGGATTTTTTTGTGAATTGTTGTAAAATTGGCGAATTGCCGATTTTGCTAATTTCTAGTCTAGTATTTATGCAGCCTCCTCAGCATTCATAGATCTAGTTGCCTAAAGCAATAAACGAACACCAGTACATCTTTACACCACTAAGCTTTTCTTCTGTTTCAGTGTCCAATTTTGTTCCCTTAAATTTCTCCTTTCTTTTCGTCCAATTCTTGTTGATCTCACAAATGCACTTGAAATAAATTTGAGAGTGTCATCAGATAAAAGAATAATTTCTACCATATTATTAGAAATCCCCAAATTGATATTCGATAATTTGGCAGCTTAGTGCTGATGTCATTCAACAGTACACAGCACTCATTAATGCAGGGGACAGCTGTTCAATTTCCATCTCAGTCTTCGTCCTCAACATCTTCTTCATCAAATTCCTTACCTACTACCACCAACAATTCTAAGGAATCATCCCCAAAATCATTCAATCACAATTTTGATATGCTTCCAAGGAGACAGCGATCACTTTCAAAGACTCAACTCAACTACAATCCCATAAATAGTACTTCAATATCCCTGCTAAATTCTCCCCCTCCACCCCGTGTAACCAATCAGAATCCCATTGGCAGTATCAAGAGGTTCCCTCAAAATGCGGCCGTGCTCAAAATAGATAAAACAACAGCTAAAGATGATGGAGTTGGGGAAGAAAAGGAGACTTCGCCATCTATAGCTTCTAGGTCTCCCTTATTTCCGAAAACATCTTCTTCTTCATCTACCGATGACAAGCAAGGCAAGCAGACAGCAAACTTAAAAACTTACGTGCATGTGGTGAAGTTAGCTTCTTTCGAAAAGCCGGAGGAATATCTCAAGATTCTCGCAGTTCCGGAGTCTCCTGATTCATTGAAAATAGGCCGTCAGAATATGCCAAAGGCAACTAATAAAATTACTGATGGTTTCTTTGATTCTCGGGTCTTATCACGTAGCCATGCAGAGCTCTTCGTCAAGGAGAACAAACTTTACATTAGAGATTTGAAGTCATCGAATGGAACTTTCATAAATAACAAGAAACTAGAGCCATATAAAGATTATGAGCTGAAAGTTGGCGACAAGCTGGACTTGGGTACTACTTTGGAGAGTCAAGTAGCTCATAAGAAAATTACATGCGTCATTTCTGAGTTCAATTATGTCACTTTACTTGATTACAGGGATTTTGTGAAAAGGGTTTTAGAGAAAGATGATTTAGAATCTAAGAGGTTGCAATTATTTAATAGCACTGTTGACGCACTCATTTTTGGAGAACTCGTAGACGAAAGACAGGAAAATGACTCACTACTTGCATTACTTGGCGAATCTTCTGACAACGGGGAAGATAATACTGAGAACTCAAAAAATTGCGGGGAAAATCATTTAACTGTGACAACGGCTAATGCAGTTGATTCGGATTCAAAGATGATGGAACGAGGAGTCAAAGAAAGCAATTCGGACTTTGTCTCAGACTTAAATATTAAGCCATCCAGTAGCATGCAAGATATCATTAGAAAACTGGCCGTAGCCGTCAACAATGAATATATTCAACAGCAAAGATTGAAACAGATAAGCTTATTTATGCGGAACTACAATCTAATGTGTTCTCAAGGCATGAATCGCTTTCTGAATAAGAGCTATAATTCGTTAAAGGGGCGCAATGTTAAACGTGCCGAAAGTGCCGAGGTGCAACGGTTGAGGTTACAGATTAAAGATTTGGAGGATGACTCTGCTTGGACTGATCATATTATAGAGATTTTGCAAGAGGAAAAAACTCAGTTAGAGCGACAATTGGAGGGAAAGACAGAAATCGAAGCTGACATAGAGAAATACAAGCAGGCCGAAAGTAAATACAAGCGGGAGATATCTGATTTGGAGGAAAGTTTAGATATTCAGAAGAAACAAAACGTTGTACTAAAGGAACAAGAGGTAACATTGAAGGACCAGAATAACCATTATAAGACAGAAATGAAGAAGCTGAATGGCGAGATCGAGGCGTTAAAAAAGAGTTTGGACGATACAGAAGAAAAAGCACGTTCGTTTGCAAAGAAAAATACTGATCAAGATAAAAATAATTCCGTGCCTAACAAACGAGCGTCTTTTGGCAAAATCATGTTCACAATCTCTCTTTTGGCTCTTGTCGTCAGTGTGGCCTATATGTATTCTAAGCCAGAACTTCATCCCACACATGTCAACTGATTCGACTGTTTCATTACCGCATAATACAGCATACTCTATGTAGATTAGAGTATGTACATTTTATAAAAGCTGTATTTACTTCTCGCATATGCTTTTCTATCTGTTCATTTATAAGTCAACCATGATGTTATGTATTTTTTCAACAGCGTAATGAATGTTGTATTTTCTAGATTCTTTCCGTACTTTTCCAAATTCGTTCTGTATTTTATCCGTACCTATGCTTTCACATCACATATTCTGTCTAGTGTTTCAAATAAGGAATCATCTGTTTGTTGTTCAGCACATAAGATGTGGCTTTCAATTGATGTAATATCAAGCCTTTCTCCAATCTGCTTGACAAATAAATTTGCAACTTTATTCAGTCCTATGGGTAAAGTTCCAAGCTCATTTAAAATAGATGTCTGTTTAAATTGAGGTAGTCCGCACATAATAAATCTTGGATCGTTCAAATAGGAAAGGTCTGTACTGCAATTTATAGAACAGCCATGACATGTCACTGACCTCCTAACATTGACACCTATTGATGAGATCTTCTTAATTGAAGTTCCATTGTTGTATATCTCACGTGAATCTACCCAGACTCCTGTATCGTTAGTAGTCTTAGCCCGTAACTTAAAAGGTTCCCCTCGCAAAACACCAATAATACATTTTTCCAGCGTGGAGATATAACATCGGGAAGTAAGACCCTGGAAATTGGACAATGTCAAAATGGGGTATATCACTATTTGTCCAGGTCCATGGAATGTAACTTGGCCGCCTCTATTCGTTTGAACAAACTCTACATGTTTGATATCTTCCATCTTCTCAATATCCTTTAGACCAGTATGCTTCTTCTCTCTTTTACCCCCAGTATAAATGGGCTTGAACTCAAAGCTCAACACTGTGGGGTAGATAGCAGGGGGTTTAATTTTGGGGAGCCTGCCACTCTGAACAATCCTGGGATTTTTCTCTAGGATCTTATAGTTTCTAAAAGCTTCATTTTTTCTTACCAAATAGTCCTGAATTTTGTTAGCATACTGATATTGAGTTAACCCTTTAAAGTGAATATGCTTCAATCTCTTGGCAAATGAACTTAAAGGTGGAAACACTTTTGTGCAACTTGAAGTGCTCATAATGGATAAGAAAACGTTGTAATATTATGCTGTAATTTCCCTCTTGTTTGTCTAGTGTATAAACCATATATCAATATACTTCAGCAAGACTATCAATAATGTGGATGCTATTTATCTGAATCAGTGTTTAAGCCTACAAATTGGGAGTCTAAATATTATTTGAATTTATTTCAGATTCAATGGTCCTCGATGAAAACAAAAAAATGTGGGGCACATAAAGCCGGAGATAGCGTGAGACCCGTTTTAGTCTATCCTTGCATTCGGGGTCTTTTTCGCGACGCAACGCGTTTGTTTTTACTTTTCAGTTTAAAGCTCAATACAAATCTAAATGGCAAATGCCATATACCAGTTGCGACAAGTCTTCAGGATTTATACAGAAATAAGTCAAGGCCCCGCAACCAGCTTTTGTAAATGCGTGTTCTTTGTGTTGCAGAGAAACCGTCAATTGCAAACTCTGTTGCACGAACTTTGAGTGGTGGAAATGTGCGAAGTAGGGAGATCAAGGGAAGAAAAGGCCAATTTGCTAGAAATCTCGACTTTACGTTTAACTTTCCATGGATAGGTTCCTGTGATGTTACGATGACCTCTGTAGCCGGACATGTGAGCAACATTGATTTTTCAAAGGACTTTTCCTGGGGAAATTGTGAACCAGTGAGTTTATTCGATGCTCCTACAATAACTAAAATAGGGAATCCGCTAATTGCCCAGAATATAACGAATGAAGCACAGCGTTGTGATGCCTTGATGATATGGACAGATTGTGACCGTGAGGGAGAATACATTGGTTGGGAGATAGTACAGCAGGCAAAGATAAGAAACAATCGTATCACCCTTGAGAACACATATAGAGCACGATTTTCACATTTAGAGCGATCGCATGTTCTTTATGCGGCAAAGCATCCAATAAAATTGGATGAGCGTGCAATTGACGCGGTGAAAACGCGAATGGAGGTTGATTTGCGAACAGGTGCTTGTCTCACGAGATTTCTAACTACTTTATTCAGAAGAGTGTTAGGACGTGATTCACCTATGGTTTCGTATGGTACTTGTCAATTTCCAACATTGGGGTTTGTGGTGGATCGTTATAAGAGGATCAAACTGTTCAAGGAGGAACCGTTTTGGTCCATTTCGCTTACGCTAAAAAAGAAGCAGAGACGATGCCCTATGCGCTGGGAGAAGAACTGCTTATTCGACAGATTAGTAACGGCATGCATTTATCAGAAGTGTCTAACTGCTGATCCAGAATATGCTACAGTAAAGGATATCACTACGAAGCCAACGAGTAACTGGGCGCCGTTGCCGTTAACAACCGTGGAAATGCAAAAAGATTGTGCTAGGTTTTTCAAATTAACTGCTAAAGACACACTTGCAGCTGCAGAGACATTATACACAAAAGGCTTTATTTCATACCCAAGAACAGAGACAGATACTTTTCCGAAGGCTATGAATTTGCAGGAATTGGTAAAGAAGCAGATTCAGTCTCCAAATTGGGGTGATTATGCCAAAAACTTAGTGGAATCAGGGACTTTCCGTCAACCAAGAGGCGGTAAACACACCGATGATGCTCACCCTCCGATCCACCCCATTATATTTGTTGGCGACAATGCAAGCTTGACCGCGGTACAAAAGAAAGTTTATGAATATGTCGTCCGTCGGTTTTTGGCATGCTGTTCACCCGACGCTAAAGGATTCCGGACGACTATTCGGGTAAAGTGGGGTACCGAATTATTCAGTACATCAGGACTTGTTGTTAAGGAGAAGGGCTTCTTGGAGGTGTTTATTTATACCAAGTGGGAGTCATCTGGTCGTCAATTACCGGAGGTGGAACCGAATGAAAAGGTTAAGATATATGAGGCGAAGATAACAACTGGACACACTGCTCCTCCTCCAAAACTAACAGAAACGGAGTTGATTGCATTGATGGATGCGAACGGAATTGGAACGGATGCAACAATTGCAGATCACATAGAAAAAATTAAGTCAAGGAACTATGTTATGTCACAGAAGAGTAGTGGTCGGGGTAGGGGGAAGAATGCAGTCATAGTACCAACCGAATTAGGATATGGTCTTGTGGAGGGGTTTAATAAATTGGGTTTCGACAACATATCATTAACGAAGCCGTTCCTTAGAAAAGAGCTTGAATCTGAATTGAAGTCCATATGTGATGGAAAGGCTGAGAGGAAAGATGTGCTAACCAAAGCCATCGGTAAATATAAAGAAGCCTTTGTTCTTATAAGCAGGAAGAAGAAGACTCTTTTGGATAGTTATAAAGATACGATTGCTGCAAATAATGGCTAACAAATAGTAATACACTGGCAATCTGCTACATAATATAATAAATGGATTAATATGTTACACTCTATTCTATTATACAATCGGCAAATTCATCTATTAACACATCTCTAAAGGTGGCGGCACATCAGGAACCTTTCCAAGATCAAAATGGTCAGCCTTAAAGTACCCAATGATATCATCGGATAGGCTCTTTAACTGTGTTTGCTTCTCATCTGCTGGAGCTTGCTTAAACCTCACCATATTGTTGGCTGTATTATTCAGTTCAGATGGTGTGCCATTGTTTGCAGCATTTCCACCATATGGTCCTTGAGATTGATCGGCACGAACATTATTAGAATTAGTGGGTTTATTTTGAAATGTGTTGGCTCCTTGGTTTTGCATACCAAACGCGTTATTATTGGTTGACTGCGCACCAAAGCCAAACACAGATTTTGTATTTGTTGCTGTGCTATTACTGAATGACGATGAAGAGTTATTGTTCCCAAATTGAGAAGCACCTGTAGAATTGTTAACACTATTGTTACCAAAGGAAGGTACACTGGACGCATTTGCAGATATATTTCCGAATGGCGATGAACCCACTGTAGCTGATTTTGTATTTGCGCTCCCAAAACCTGAATTAGCACCTGAATTTGCGAAACCAAAAGGAGATGACCCTTTGTTTGCTTGCACTGCTGGAAACTGGTTCTTTTGTGTATTTCCAAATGAAAAGGAATTATTAGACCCTTGAGCAGGTGTTCCAAAACCTTTAAATCCAGTTGGCCCTGCACTTGCAAATGGATTTGTTGTTACCACACTGGACCCAAATGGTGATGCAGAAGATGTTGCGGAGCTTCCAAATGGTGATGCATTGGCGGAACTGTTAAATAGGTTTGGTGCCGTTTGTGCACTTTGACCAAATCCATGCTGGCTAAATGATCCCCCAGACTTACTTGTACTTGCAGCCGCGGTAAATGGATTATTTTGCGTACCGAAAGGTCCAAAGTTACCCTTCGAATTCCCTATAGCACCGAATGGTGATGAACTAGTTGTAGAGGAGTTGGCAATTGATGCAAACGGGCTGGCAGAAAATGACTGTGAGGAACCCGTGCCTCTATTGGCAAAGCCGTGTTGATTGAACATACCTTCTTTAGAACTTATATTATTGCAAAGTTACTCCAAATGCAAACGTACTGAAATATCTGTTAAGAAGAAGTCTGAAAATATAAGAGGAAGAAAAGCTTATGAATAAGAAACAAAAAAAAAAAATACCGCGGAATTTTGATCTTATTTTTTGATGTTAAAACTCCTTTCTCGTTTCATTCTACACTTTGTAAACCTGTGTTGACTCAATTCTCTATCGAAGTTACCAATATTTGGTCGAATTTAGGCTGATTTTATGAAATTCATCTCTTGTCTGGAGTGGAATGATTTGCGTTCATTGCTCAGCTCCTGTTTCGTCCTTATACGAGCGATATAAGGGAAATCATATAAGGTTAGCTGTTTGCGACAGTTGTCATCAGGTAGCAGATAAGTACATCGAGTATGACAAGGTTCTTCTTTTTATAGACTTGATGCTATTGAAACAACAAGCTTACAAACATACAATATATAATTATTTGACTGTAAATAGAAGATACGAACATCCATGCAATGATTTCAGGTTTAAGGATTTACATAAATCAAAGGCAACAGCCAAACAGAAGAGACTATCTGATAGCTGTATGCAATCATCTGGGTCCAATTTCTGGAGCACATATGGTTATGTGATCCGATTGACGGTTCTCATATTTTTGTTTGAAGTTTATATAAGATGGGCCTATGAAGAAAAGAACTTTGCAGAAAGCCCGGCTACGGCCTCGTTTGTTATTCAAAAAGTTCTTAAAGGGCCTTTGCAATATGTTTTCTTCCTCACAGTTACAGCAATAGAAAGTATTCTTTTTAATCTGAGCTTGTGCTGTCTATCTCGTGAATACTTATCGTTTGGAAAAAATACCAATGAACTTGAAAAAGACGACTCAGAGCTTCATGTTGTTATTACCAGTCCGGAGAAAAACGATCCTACCATATCAGATTCTGAGGAATCTTTCTCTGCCAAATATTCTAAAGAATCACTCTTATTAGAGCAGTCAATTGCAGTTATCACTACGACAATTTTAGTTACAAATATGATTAAGTTGTTCCCAATAGTAATGTTGATTTGGCCATACGACAATTTAATTCTCAATGTGACTCGAATTCTTATACAGTTTGTGCACATTGCCATGCTTATCGAAGGGCTGCACATTGTTTTGCTTGATAATGAGAATAATCCCTACTGGAAAATAACCCTTGTGGTTGCTCTCAGCGAGCTCATTAAATTTGTGGTATCAAATGTCCTCATCGACTTAGGGTTCAAGTATTGGTATGGGGTATCATGGATGGACTTATTTTCAGACGAGTATACGCAGATAGGGATGAAGGTTAAGTTAGGAGAAAAATTGTTAGACAAATTTTTGATATATCTGGGATTATAGGTTGATCTCATAAAAAAATTAATGGCAAGAACACGAATGATAAATTAGCATTCTTCGTACAGTAGTCTTTTGCGTGTAATTCCATCTTCCGACGCCATCAACACTTGATTGTTATCAATTGCGAGCCATGGTCCATCTAGTGGTTGGACTAAGTTTGGATAAACGTACGTCTGATTGAACTCTCTTCTTTCATCTATGGTGCTTGTTTTTTTGGAAAGTTGATGAGAACGATGATTTAACAAAGATGCAGAGTTGAGAGACGGCGAGATAGCATCGTCAGAGGATGAATTGTATACCCCTGTTGAGGTAGCACTTGCAGTAGAATTATCCGAGCTCTCAATTGCTCGCAAAGCAATAAAGTAACTCAAAGGCTTGTAGTTCTTTTCAAACAGCCACCATACGGAAAGAGTAATGAATGGTAATGGAATGAGGAACAAACAGAATACCCAGGAATTTGAGAGTGCTAAAGTACCTGCAACTGTAAGTTGAAATAGTAGAAGACCAAGTATGATTCTTCGGAATATAATCGGCATCACTTGACCTGTGGAGTGTTGAGGATGTATACAAGAATATATGAGCTGGAATTTGTAGACATAAAAACCAACAATAAAATATGTCAAGCCCGCAGAAAGAATTTTGATAGACATAACGCTGTACAAAAGTGTAATAATCAATGTCAGCATTGGAATTGGAAGATTTAGGCCAAAGTTGAAAAGTGGCGGCTTGTAAAGATTGAGATAATGCCTTGGCGTTTTGCACTTTGCCCTGAAAAATGGGAATCGAAAAAGCTGGCCCATTAGAAGAAGCTTGAAAGGATGCAAGCCCATACCTTGAAGAATAATAGTATCCACATAAAATGAAGACAAGCTTTTTAATGAAGCAGCCAGCTGCAATGCAAGCTTCTTAGAATCACTGAGATAACCCCAGTAGTTTGAAGCTGTCCCAGCCATAGTGAAAACAAGAAACATGTTAACAAATACGTAGAAAAAGTTCTTGGACACAACCGATAACTCCTCATCACCGTGCGAAAGAAATCCTTGCTTTGATGATAACCAGACATACACATATGGGATAATGAAGTTGAGCAAGGTATAAAGATAAACTGGAAGCAAATTAATGACCATATCTTGTGCCCACGGATGTTCAGTAAGAATGTTTCCTAAAGCAGGCCAAAACTTTCGTATTGTCTTCATGTTAAGTAATGTCGCAAGATAACCGACAGGAATGATGAAGATAAAGCCTAAAATTCCTGTTAGGTTAGTTATCACTGCTTGTTTGAACGCCCGCGTCTTTCTAGGCATTGTGAGATTCTCCCATATAATATCTCTTGGTGCCGGAGCTGGCGTTGTTATTAGGTAGTTGATTCTTGGATCTAAAACTGCTTGGGCAAGCATCTGGGCAGCAGCTACAGAATTCATGGTCACCATAGCTGTCGGCGTGGAAGCATAATGTTCTGTTCTCGCACTAAGTATTTCACTATCAATGGCACGAAGCTGTTGTGTAAAATGATCGATTGCATCCACCTCCTGGCCAAAGAATCCAAATAGTCCTAATTTCACCAAGGGTCGTTTGTGGTAATTTATTGAGGAATCTGGCAGAGTCAGAAAGTCAGAAATATCTTGAATGCTTCTCTGAGCTTCAACGTCACTTACTTGACCTTCTGATATATTGCCCAGTTCGCCGTCCGTTGAATTAATCGATCTTGTGATCGACTTGTTGCGCTCGTCATTATTTTCGATTGGTGTATCGTGATAAATGCTATGACCATCGCTCAGAGCATACGAACTTGAAGCAAATGGTCTAACATTGAAAGAATGAGCTGTGACTGTATTTCCCAAGTATTGTGCCCATGCTGTTTCAAGCTTCTCTAGAACAGATTTGCGTTGTTTGTAAAGCCTATCAAGTGGCTTCCATTCTTTACAGATGACGATTTTTTCGGTCTTACCGATACCCAAGCAATCGATTGTATTTCTTAGAGCACGCTCATTTCGAAGCTCAGGAGGAACTCCTGCAATTTTAATTGTCCGATCTGTCACCGAACACTGACGGCCCAAAATCTCTTGCCTCTTCTTAATCACTTTGTTGACATGATCAAAAACAAAATAAATTGTGGCGTATGTGAAAACGAACGCGAAGATCACATAAAGTCCAAGATATGGTCTATCCATATCAATTCCGATTGTCCAGTCTTTGTGATGTTTCTTCTTTCCAAAAGCATCAAAATAGGACGCTGAAAGGATGGCCGTACCATTATGATTACTCCCACTATCCTGATCGTCATCGTCGTAATTTCCAGTGAAGTAGTATCGCACTGGAGAAATGACAGCAGCAGAAAAGAGAAGGCAAAATGTTAAGAGCTTTATGCTCATCTTGAAAAAGCCTAGAAACACATATGCATCTAAACCAGCATATTGGATGATTTCGTCATCATTGATCTTGAATATTGTAGGTAACCATCCGAAGAGAGAATGCTTATCAATTGATGGAGGAAGATACTTTCTGTTAGATGCGGTCAGATAGTTCAGTCGAGCCATAAATATGTTTGGGAACCTGCATCGTAGAACACAAAAGAGCAAAAATGTTGATAGTCCCATGGCAATCGAGATCAATAGCTGTGTTGTCACCAACCTACTACTGGGAACATCCCGTAGATTCTTGCTGATATGTTCAAGGGCATCCATTATTTTAGTGCTTCATTGAGTCTATTCAGAACAACTTAACTGGTTTTAATTTTTCAATAGTTCTTCAAGCAAAGCTCAGTGCAGAAGTTATCTTTCGTGGCAGGATTTCCATAAAAGAAAAAGTAGCAAATAATATGTCTTGCGCACAATGCTGTTAGTTATCGTCACTTAGGTTATTTTTCAAGAGAGTTTTATTTTCTTGTGCTTCCGGTATCGGGGCTGGAGGCAATCATCTCCAACTGCATCCTTGCATGTGATTTCCTTGTGAAACCCGTGGACACAGAAAAAAAAGGTTGCCACATCTAAACTCCGTCGCAATACTTCCGACGGTCGACTTCCAGCAAAACAACGAAGCACAATTACCGTCCGTGTCTAGCATTTTTTTTCATATTTACCATTACTAAGAACCAGCAAATTTCTACGGTAATTTTTTTTCATCTTTTGGCCATGTTTCAATCCTAAACTGTATTCTATTCTATTTTATTTTATTTTCTTTTATTTCTTCTGTCAAACGATTTTCCACATCTTCTTAGGTAAGGTTAGCTTTCTTACTGATCAATACCCAGTGCTCAGTTTGACAACAGTGTGTTGTTTCATCTTCGTGCTGATTATCGGAGTATTCTTTTTTTTTATTGTTCACCCTTTACTACTCAAATTAGATTAATCCGAGATAACTGAAGACTGCATTTCTAATAGTCCAGCATATTTTTTAGTGTGGATAGCATTAACTCAACGTCAAAACTTGAATAATACTTTAAAACTTTGGTACTATCTAGAAATTGCATTTGGCTCGTTAATTTTTTTTAATTTCACATATACAATAGCAAGTAAGTCCACATATCCTCTTTGCACACTCACGCTAGTATCATTTATCAGAACTATTGTGCTTTTTCCGTCTGTTCACGCCACAGATGCTTATAGATGATGATTGTTGAGAATACAGAAAATAATTACACGGATGTGTCCATGGATGAATTTATAACTTCCAATAAGGAGATGTTGAAGGAAATTTTCAGTCATTCCTTTACCACAGATGATTCATTGCTCTTCGGAACACTGTCTCTTTTACAATCTCGCTGCAACTCATACATCATAGACTATGTTTCACAGAGTAATAATAATTCTGTATCAGAGGCATCTAAGCCATTTGAACTCGCCCAAAAGCCTATTTCAGATCTGTCTCCTGAGGAGGTGATAGATCATGTGTGGATCGACATCCACCACCCGTCGATTAAATGTTTCCAGACTAAGTTTTTGCAGTCGACAAAGCCTCAACGGAAGGATCGCCGAGGAAAAAAAGCCTATGGAGGTCGAAGAAATGGGTCATATGCCGGTACGGCAACGGTAGAATTACGCAAACTTTTTGATCGATTTGTTAAGTTTGTCGGTCGCTGCAGGTCATTTTATTTTGATGTTTTACATAATCTGCTTTCCACTTATGACATTGGCGTTTACATCCCTGTTAAAAAAGTTTGTTCAACTTTGAGGCTTGATGATTTTCCTCTGGATAAAGATGACCTGATTATACCCGAAGTTGAAACCGTGGCTAAAATAGTTTACATCGTCCATAAGTGTGTCTTGTATATAGGTGACTTGTCGCGCTATAGGACATTTGTTGCCAAAACTTATCTACCTTCAACTGCAATTTCGAAAGCTGATAATAACAATTATAGCAAATCCATTGAACTATACAAACTATCACTATTGATTCTGCCTTCGCTTGGTGATCCATACAATCACATTGCAATCATTGACAATTTCAAAGATGATAAATTTAATGTTGTCTATAATTTTGTTAGATCATCTATGACCAGTAGTCCACTTAAAATTGGATTTAACAATTTGATAAATCTTCTGGCGAAGCAGCCAAAACAAAATCCAATCCTTCAAAATTTTGAATCAAGGAATGGCCTGGACCGGAAAACGATAACCAAGAATGATCGCATGGAGTTATTAAAACTTCAATTTCTGGTTTTGTTGAATTATTATTTTCTTCCAGACAAATGGAGGATGAAAAACGATCGTCTTGTGAAAGGATATCAGATCACTGTGATTGAAAATGACTTTTACCATTTATTGGGAGGACTTGATTTCCATAAGCAAATCTTTAATGATTTCTATTTCAAACAATTGGCCGTCTTAAGTGGAGTATTTGAGATGCTTATAGATAAGAAAATGTCGCATCCAGATCTCAAGCAAAGCCCACAGATTATTTCTAGCTACTTGGATTTTATGTTTCGTTACATTTTAACTTTAATGAAAATTGTTCTTGCCAATTGGGAAAGGGGATCATCCTCTCCGACAATATCAACCAGCTTGCTCCCTACAATAAGGCTCTTAATGTGTTGGTTAAAAGAACGTGAGTTGGCCAAGTGTTACTTCTTACAAAACTTGCCATGTTCAAATGCCTTAGCTGAAATTTATAATAACGTGCAAAAGTTTTTTGACGAGAACCCTAACGTGTTGGATCAAATTGATCAAGGGGTTTACAAAGATCTATTTGCAAGCAAACGGTTGTTTGAAAACCGGCCAAAGCGTGGTAGACTTTTCAAAGAAGATGTTACATTGAAAGAGTTTAAGCCCATAAATTTCTATATGAGTGACTTTGATGATGACCACCTATATAGGAAGGACGAGAATGCTACCCTTGCCCTTATTGGTGAATTGCCTAATGAGTCTCACAAGAGTATGAAATTGAATGATAACGTGCTTAGATTGGTCGCAGTTGGTACTTCTGTGAAAGAGCTTTTATTGATGAACACAGTTGGTATCACTTTCGATGAAGTTACCCAAAGGTTTTTAGTGAAGTTTAGGACTGACACAGACCTAAAATTTCAAAAGCCGGCTACGTCGGCTCTTCCACGAAAGTCTTCTTCTACTGAGAGTGATACGCATTCTTCGAAGCGTGATATCTCGAAGGAGCAGACCCGAAGAAAGAAGAGTTTATCAAAAAATAATTCTTCCAGATTACAGCAGAAGTTTGAAGTGGATATTAGAGAAGGTCAGGGCTTAGAAGATTCGTTGTTTACAGCTGAAGCTCTTAGAACGGATAAAAATGGTGTAATTGACGTCAACAAATATGTAGGAATGGTCGACGATTTTATCAATAAGAAAGCAACAAAGGAAAACGCTCAACCTTTAGCAGAATCCAAAACCAGTACCACGAAACCAGTGAGCTCGATCGCACCTCAAGTGCCGAAACCGTCTTTGAGCTCTTATAGCCTTTTATCCAACAGCATATGGTCTAACAGTCCACTACGGTCGTTATCTCCTCAAGCATCCTTGGACAACGATAGCGCACCTATGACCGCTCAAGACCCCGGGATAAAATTAAGGGATGGACATTTAGCATCTGTGAGCCACTTAGGGGCATCTTCTTCAAATGTAAACTTTACAGATTTTGGCTCAAAAGTTTCATCCCAACAGTTCAACGGAAATTATATGGGTACCTATAGTGGATTTGGTATGACATCGCCTGGCTCGCAGTATATTCCACAGCAATATTTCTATGGTATGGGTAACAATGTCGGATCAGTTCTTGGTAACCCATCGTTAAGCTTTAATATGAATATGCCAATGCCACATATGAACTCGACAAGCTCAGCCCAGAATGAACAGGCACATATTTTGAGAAATCCAAATGATACAAATTCATCATCAGGGTCGTTTTATCAAGATGTGAGTAAGGATAGCTCAACAAATATGAGCTCCAACGGTTTCCACAATGATGCAAATGCTTTTCAAAATAAATTCGGTCAGAACGGACTATTCGGCTCGAGTTTCAATAGCACATATCACAAATAAAGGAGAATTGCATACACAAAGTTAATGTACGAGGGTATGTTGTATCTAAATATATTGTGTGTACCTATAAGTAAGTTAGATAACAATGTTCTTTGTAAGTAAATATATATATTTTCATTTTTTTTTTCAATCATATCTAGGTTATCCAGCTATATCTATATCAATTGCTTTACATAAGTCTTTGTCATCACATCTTTTGTCTCTCTAGTATGTTGTCACAGCTTTGGAAAGGAAAGCTTTGCTCTATCTTTAATTCCCGTTCATATTTTTGCTTGCTTCCTCTCTTTTTCTGCGCAAGTGTCACTTTTTTGATTTCTTCCTTCATTCTTCTGGCCAGTACCGGGTCTCTCATAAAAGCTGGTCTCTCCTTCATATATCCTTCACATTTCAAACCTAGCCGAATGCATTCTCTACAAGAAGGTTTTTCTTCGCTGCACTTTTTCCTCCGAAGTCGGCATGTCCAACAGCCTGTTTTTTTCCTTGGACCACTTGTCTTTGTAAGCTTTTTGATCTTGGGTACATTCTCTCGACAATAATTTGAACCAATGCACTTGGCATTTCTGATGGATTTTCTCTTCTTAGTTGTCAGCGGCTTGCTTTCGTTGATATCATGGCATTTTTTGCTTTTTCTATTCTCAATGTTTTCTCCAAATTTTACGCTTCTCTTTTTCTTTCTTTTATGGGTATATTTCTTACTTTCTGTTTGCTCCTTCTTTTCATCCAAGCAGCTGAATACAGTATCAATTTCCCTTTGTAAATCAAAGTATGGAATTTGAAAGTCGTCCACAGGCATATGTAAATACTTTTCTGTATCTCTAAGACTTTTTCTAGTGGAGGATCGCTGTACTTCAATCTCCGAATATGAGCTTAAAGGCCACTTGTACTTGTTACAAGCAGTTTCATTCATGAAGCCCTTTTCTGCCAACAACTTTTCAGTACCTTCTGACTGCCAACTAATAAAGGTGTTCTCAAAAGCATCGTACTGAGATATTTTGCTTGCTTTGCTCTCTTGTGATCTGTCCTCTCTTGTACACTTTGATCCTTGATTTTCAGTCCATACAGTAGGCACTGGAATGTCAGCATAGAGTGATCCACAAAAGAGATGTCTTGCTGAATCCTCAGATATGTCCCATCTTTTGAATGGCTCTGTTTCGCTGTACTTAGATATGTCTGAGCCTGTTACAGGAATTAGGGATTCTCTAATGCCAGTAGCTGGACTTTCTCGGTAGAGCAGAAGTGCCGGTGCAATCACCTCTGTACTTGGAGAAGATGCACAAAGTTTTGAAATTTCATCTGAGAAGTTGAAGTTTAGCTTTGCATCAATTTTGTTGGTCTTCCCATCATGAGTAATAAAGTCTGTTTTTTGATTTTCTTGAAGTGCCCTAACATCATTTTCCAGAAAATGGCCTAATTGTATGTTTTCCTTGCTTGTGCTTGGCGCACTAACTGTATATTCGTTGTCGGAACTTAATATTTTTTCCAACTCCCTTGAATCTAGTCTTATTCTAATTGATCCAGCTGATACCGTTCTTTCGTTTGTGTTTATACTTATTAGAGGCCCTTTTCTGTTATCTTCAATATTGACAATCGTTTCAGCCATCACCATATTGGAATAAAAAAAGGCAGCTTACCACACAAACTCTCCGTTATTAGATTTCCTTTACCCAAATTTCTTGATATGACAGCACTATTGGTTATGAAACATCCTAGACGCCAGATCATATTTTTAACATCCCTTCGAATCCTTGAATTTTAATTTTTTTTTAGTTTTTCTTTAATCCCTTTTTGTTTTCCCCTTTTAAGAAACCTGGAGCATCTGAGAAATTTCTTCTTTGTTATTTTTTTTTGTTCAACAGTCAAGCACTATCTGAAATGGGAAAGTGACATATTATTGTGACAAAATCTTTTGTTGCGCTAGTCACTGCCTTTTGAATCGTTATAGTTAAAATACACTTTTCACTCTAATCATTGGAATACCCAAAAGAAGTACCCAAATAAAAAACCAAAAGAAATATTTAATTTTCTCAGGTATCCTTCCAACAGTAATGAAAATGGAATTTGGTCTCAAAATACTTCCAGTAAAATTACAATATAAATCATTATATACAGAAAAACAATGCTTATAACCTATCGAATAATATGACTTCTGTATTGTTTAGCATCCATTTGTGTTTGAATTAAATCTACTAATGTTCGATTGACTGCAGTGGGTATATTTTTCTTCTCTCCAAGTTCCACAATAAGATCGTTTGAATAAAACACATCCGAATGAACACGAATTGTTTCGTTATGCTGAACCTCACCGTTTAACATGTCATAGATATCCTTATTATTGTGCTTTCGATACTTATTGGATGACACCTGAATTGATTTAAAAGTCGAGATAACTAACTCATATAATCTTTCAGGACGGAAGACAGTGAACATTGTGGGATCGACCTTTTCAAATGCTTTCACTCTTTGTAAACAACTTAGTACCGAGATGCATTCCGCAATAATGTCTTTGACCATTTGCTTAACAGATTCTGATAAATCACCACTTGGAAACTGAATTAATGGATATAGACAACAATCAACAATAGTTTTTTCAATCTGTGCCATATACACATCTTTATAAGGGCAGTATAATGACTGTAGCATCGGTAAATTCAACAAATATGATAAAGAAGGAGGCAGTTGATCATCGTCCGGAAATACTTCTTCTTGTTTCAAGACAATTTTGTTGAAAGATCCTTTTCGAGGGCATTTACACAATCTAACATCACCTGACCCCAAATGTTTAACAGAGAAACCAAAGTTATTTCGCAAAGAATGCGTCGACATTGCCATCCATAGATTTGGTCTGTCAGAGATATTATCACCATACAAAGCATTCGTCACTTTATCAATCTTACCTATGATCGGATTGAAGAACATCACGTTGGTGTGCTTTGACATATATTGTGTGTACATTTTAAGTACATTTACCGCTTGATATCCTCTGTCAGTGACAATCAAGTTATCAATGTGTTTATCATCGAGAGAGTTGAATTTCATATGACCAGACTGACCTGAGTTGCTAAGACTAAGTTGAATCTGCTCTTTCTTCTCTTCTGGAAAGAAACAACCTGGTAGTGAGCGAGAAATCTTTACTGGATTATGCCTTGAAATATAATTTTCGTACCTTATCGTTGAACCCTTTGCAGCATATATCTTTAACAGCTTTTCATTTGCAAATAGCAAGAAAACCTCCATAGAAGACATTCGGGAAGTTGCAAACTGAGATGCAAGAAACCGGCCTACCGAATCAGTTCCTAAAATCAATATATTGTTCAGCATTACCCTATTTCCTCAATTGTAAATCATTGCCTGTAAATTATGCCTATTTTTCAAGATATCCGCCTTTACCAAAATCTAAGATTCATACCGATTTGCACTGCACATATGATGATGATCTCAACTCCACAGATTAGATTATCAGGGAAAAAATAAAATACACATAGAGCGTGCAACTGGGGACAGGGCTGTGCAATAAGTGATAGAATAGCAGAAGAAATATTTCTGCTGGTTTGGAAAATTTTTTCTCGAGCCTATATTTTCTTTTTCCGGCCGTAGCCAGCATGCCGGTCCTCCCCAACGGCGTACTCTTACTGATAGCAGCCTTCTTCTACCCATACCTCTTATATCAAGAAATCATCATCGGCAATCGAACTTTGCAATAGATTCCATATCTTAATACCGTAACGGATACAATATGAATTCTTTGCATCTAGTTCGCTTTAATGCAACACTGTTTAGCAGAGCTTGCATAAAGGGATCTCGATATCTCGGGCTGAGTGCTAGTCCACTATCATTTCCCATAAGATGGAATAGCACTGTCACTCCCGAGAAGCAGGAAGCACCAGCTGAGTCGAAATTAATCGCTCCAACACTAAAAGTTGACGATTCTCAGATCCATCCAAATGTGAAGTCATCATTCAAGAAGATCGGAGATACTTTCACAGAGGTTCAGAAAGAATGTTTGAACAAATTTGCGATATCACAGGATGGAATTGTTGTTCGTGCTAAAACAGGTACAGGAAAAACGTTTGGTTTTGGTCTACCAATTATTGAAGATATTATTTCTCAGTTTTCCGAGAAGGATCTTAATAGCCATAGCAGATATTCGCCATTCAACTCGTCAGTTAACACTGTTATCTTTTCGCCAACCAGGGATTTAGCCACACAGACTTATAATGCACTTAGAAAACTTTGGGGTGGTGCTGTTTCATTTGATACGAGTAGAGATCTTCTTCTTATCATGGGGCAAACACCAAGAAGTGGAAACCTTCGTCCATTTAGAGGCAGAGGAAACGTTCCTCGAATTGTCATTGCGACCCCTGGTAGATTCGCCGATTTGTACGAAAGTGAACAATCATTCAGAGATGGCTTCGGCAACTTGAAAAACCTTGTTATTGATGAAGCAGATGAGTTGTTGAGCAGCAATTTCAAGGAAACGATGGTGGATTTGATCAAGGTTTTGAAGGAGAACAAACAGGCTTCAAAGGAAGGGTCAGAGGATCAAGAGAAAGTTAAAACAATGCTGTTTTCTGCAACAATAAACGATGATGTTATCCACTTGGCTAAACATGCAGTGGGCCCGGACTTCCCATTCATTGATATTGTTGATAATGGCTGTGAAGTTAACGAGAACATCACCCAGGAATTAATACATGCTGATAGCATATTCCAATCTTATGTAGCAGCTCTTCAATTTATCAATGACAAATCTAAGACCGTTCCAAACTTCAAGGCCATCGTTTTTGATTCGACCATTGTGGGAGTTGAATTTGCCTATGGTCTGGCAAGAGATGTGCTGGAAAGAGACTTACCTAAATATGTTCTTCATGGACAGCTCAATCAAGGAAAACGTAATTCCCAGGAGCGTCTATTCAGATCAGCTAAGAAAGGTGTTCTTTTTGCCTCAAATGTTGCAGCTAGAGGAATGGACTTCCCTAACGTTACTCATGTTATTCAAGTTGGTGTTTCTAATGAACTTGAAAGTTACACACATAGGATTGGAAGAACTGCTAGAGCAGGCAAGAAGGGTAATGCCGTTCTTATTGCTACCAACTCTGAGATGTGTTATGTTAAAGCCATCGAAAAGTTAGGAAACACGTTTACATTAAACACCAAATACGAGCCAGATCCAGAGTTTTTGGCCAAGGTCAGTGAGGCGACTGGGAAATTGAATGCTGGCGAGCTTACCTTCTCGAAGCTTGCCTTTTATGCATCAATTCCAAAAACATTGAAAAACTATGATGAGGAAAGTTTTGCTAAGGACTGCTCGAACTTTTACTCAGAACTCTCCGGTGAAGAAAAGCATCCTTCTTTTTCTGCTTATCGTGCAAGAAAAATGGGTCTTAACACACGTATGATGGCAAAATACTTTGATTTGGAAAATTCTAAGTTCAGTGGTTCCAGAAATTATGGTCGTAATAGTTCCGAAGGAAGGAATAACTACAGAAGAAGTAACTATGGAGGAAACAGCCATGAGGGAAATAGTTATGGAAGAAACGGCTCTAGAAGAAACAACTACGGTAGGAACAATTACGGTAGGAACAACTTTGAAAGTAGAAGCGATTCTTATGACCAGAAAAATGATGGAGAAAGATCTCAATACAAGGAAAGGCGAACCTCGAACTATGACGGAAGATCTCAAGGATACGATAGTAATAGGAGGTACAACCGTAACGGACAACAGAATCGTTACGAGAGGAAATTCAATAGAAACTCGAGAGACGATAAAGAAAACGAAAAGGATCTTTTCTAATGCTACTTTCTAATTTCGACACTTGTTTATAGCGCACATGCTAGCTTCTTTGATTTGATCATGTACATAGAATCTTTTTCAGCTTGTTTTTCTTTAATCACTCTTCTTTTCCTTTTCTTTATTTTCGACGGGTTTGCCTAGTTGTACACTCTTTTTTTGCTATAAATTGATTATTCTTTGTATTTAATACGTGTATTTATCTTCTATATAAGCGGATATTATTTTTTATCCACAAATGAACTGTGCATTTAAATAGCACCTCTTTACTGCCCCCAACCGAACACTATCACCTCCTTTTTCTTGTAGAGATTCAATGTTCTGAATACGTTCTTGACAGGAGGTAAGAATCTCCTTTTTGATAACATCAAGTATCTTGCTTGATTTCAAGCAATAGATTCGACCATCTGAATATCCATCAATAAATGATTGAAGTCTTCTTGGACAAGTGTACTCTCCAGTGTGACCTCGTACTACAAAGTTCGATTCAACCTCTTGACTTGTGGCTAAAGCTACCTCCGTACGGAATGATACGCTATCTTTGGTTATTGTATACTCACCCAAAAAGTTTATGCTTCGAAGAAATTCCAATTGGAGCGGCTTTAATAGTTTGAGTATGAAGGTAGTAATATCAAGATCGTTCCAGATATTCACACCTAATGGTAGCATAAATCCATAATCACACAAGAGTCTATCATCTGTATGGGGACCATAACTAAAGTATATTTGTTCACTCACATTATAATTTGATTTTGCAGTGGAAACAGAAAAATACCTTCGGTTCACTGAAATCGTGCAATGCTCTTCTAATGTATGATTTAGAAAATCAACATAAGGCACCATGGTAAAGTTTTCCTTTGAATCCTGATTCAAAAAATCGGGAAGATTGAGATATATGCATCGGGTATTACAAACCAACCATCCCCATAAAAATGATTCAAGATCAATCTTCATGCGTTCGTCGAGAGATTCTGTGAACTTGCAAACCTTGTTATAGTCTTCCTGGAATTTATCACTCTGTTCTTTAACTTTTTTAAAAAAGCCATCAGGCAAAAGTTTTATGTATTTAGAGCCCTGCTTTTCAAATGACCATGCTATAGGGAGTGTTCGAAGCTCATCAAGGCTAGGCAACACTTCCACAAAAGGTTTCCAGAATGATCCATCCTTTCTTCTCACTATCATCACCAAATACCATGCAATTATTTGGGTAGAAGATAGCTCAAGAAGGTTGGAAGAATTCAAGGTCCGATACATATTTTGAAACATGCTCTCATCATCATTTTCGACTGATGAGACAATCTCTTCAACTTTTTTGGTTACAGGAATAATACCTTTCCTTTTTAGGTAAGATCTGAGTTCTTGATTCCAATATCCAATATGCTGTAAAATAGATACATAATTTAGCATGCAAGCTCTGGGTATTCTCATAATCACTTTTCCACGTTCAATCTCCTTGCTGGCGACCAAATGCCTCCCCAAACCTCGGTCTTCATGGACTTTTATACTGTCTGATATACATGCTTCTTGAAAAAGATCAGCAGCACAATCCTGAATCCATCTCTGTAAGACATCAATCTTCTCATCCATAATTTCAAGACTCAGAGTTGACTTGAGATTAATTTTTAGAGGTTTAAGAAAACACTTGCCTTGGTTTCGTTGATGAAAAGTCTAATGATATCTACTACGCCTTAGCACGATGATGCAAGATCTATCAAATTTTTTTTACGATTTTTTTCTTGCATGCAGATCAATCGCGATTTTTTTTTTATCAACCAGTTCGAGGAAAAGTTAAGTATAGGCAAGCCATCTATCTAGAAGGTGTGGATCTGATCCTGTGGGGCATGAAAATATCATTACTATTCCAAACCTCAATAAAATATAACTTGATCTAAATGTTAGTGGTTGGGTTGACGGGTGGAATTGCAAGTGGAAAATCCACCGTTTCAGCCAAGCTTCACGACAGATACAACTTTCCCATAATCGATGCGGATAAAATTGCTAGAGATATAGTTGAGCCAGGGAAGCCGGCGTATCAAAATATCGTTAGATACTTTAAGGATAAAATTCCTGGACTTTTGAACGATGATAAAACGCTAAACAGGCCGGTGCTAGGAAGGTATGTCTTTGCTAATAAGAGTGAACTTCAAATTCTAAATTCACTGACACACCCTGAAGTCCGTAAGGAGATTTTCAGGAGGATCTTAACATGCTGGCTCCACTTTGAGCAGATCTGCGTATTGGATGTGCCATTATTATTTGAGGCTGGAATGAACAAAATGTGTGCAAAAACAATTTGTGTGATATGCAATGAAGAGATTCAACTTCAAAGATTAATGGAAAGGAATCCAGAATTGAGTAAAGAAGACTGCGTTAATCGAATTCGTAATCAACTTGGCAACAAAGAGCGCGCTTCTAAAGCCGATATTGTCCTTAAGAATGATGGAACTTTGGATCAACTTTATGATGAACTTGATAACGGTGTCAATGCTATAGTGCCCTCTAAACTTTGGACATCTTTAGAAGTTATATGCCCTCCATTGGCGGCCATTTCTGCATCATTGTATATTCTACGAAACTTTATTATTGATTTTGCTGGAAGGTATTCTTGCCCCTTCTTGGATTCAAAGTCGATCAGTAAGATGGACTGAACCGTTATATAAATTAATACAAGTAATTGTCAATCATGCAATTCAATGCTATTTGAATTTTACCAGTCCTATTTCATTCACTTTAACTCATTTCCTCGCATTAATTCTCCTTTTTTTTTAATATTTTTTTGCTGTTCTATTGTATTTCATTTTTTGCGTCCTTATCATTTCCTTATCTGAACAGTCATTTTATTTTTTTTTACATTACTCAGTTCCCTATATAAACATGTGTAATTATCATTCAAACAAATATCACTATAACAAAAAGACTATACTGCAATCAATAGGAAATTACACAGTGTGTGTTGTTCTTTGATGTGTTCCCAGATCAAACAAGTGGTGGGCAGCCCTTCGCCAATTCCTGGAATATCTGATCAAAAGTTCAGAAGCCTTTGCTCAAAAGCAGTTCGGGCCAAGCAAAACTCATACAGTCCCTATTCACATTTTCCTGTTGGATGTGCTATTTTAACAGAGGACGGCACAGTATACACAGGTGTTAATGTGGAAAATGCCAGTTATGGCGGTGCAATCTGTGCAGAAAGAACAGCTATCGTGAAGGCAGTAAGTGAGGGTCATAGAAAGATAAAAGCCCTAGCGGTTTCTACGAACTCGAACAAATGCTCTTCCCCCTGTGGAATATGCAGACAAGTCATAAGAGAATTTTCCAAGAGTGACCTCAAGTTGCCGATTATTATGCTTGACAAAGAGGGTGAAAGTTTTATAGAGATGTCCATCGGTGATCTTCTACCATTGAGTTTTGGACCAGACGATCTTGAGAAGTAGCATGAACAGAAATTATAAGTTATGAGTAAATTTATTTTATGTACGCTATATGAATGTTTGGTAAAGGTATCGTATATAAACGCATATATACATACATATGCAGATACTTCGAATCTCTATAGCCGATTCTATGTATCATTTCATGGGCAATGCAATTTGAAGCATGAACAGAGGTAAACAAGGCATTATAGTATGCATCGTCGTACGGGATGAAGAATTGGGAGTTATGTATGTTCAACTTTTTATGTAGATAAAGATTCATCGGAGTGAGCATCTTTTATCTAATAGCTAACTATCAACATTCATATCAATGAACAGCTTTTCGGATAAAATGCCGTTAGAAACCTTGCGATTCTCCCTCCGTTTCTGTCCTCTGAGAATATTCAATTCGTGTAAGAGGCCATCCATCAAGCCTTTCAGTTCTGCATTCTGTGCCCTGAGCTTTGCCTTCTCTTCCTGTGTGTCGTTATAGTCGGTAAGTAAGTTATTGTATTCTGTGCAAAGGCCCAGGTAGTTGTGCTTGAGAACCTTAAAGTATTTTGCCAAGCCATGATCAGCCTTCTCTAGTCGATGAGTGCTGTGTTGTGTTGATTCGAGAACCTTCTCTTCATCGACTAGTTGTGGGGGCCTTTGCTTTCCTGAATATGTGCGTTTGCAATTCCGTTTCGAGACATTGCCATCATCTTGATCCACGCGAGCTCTCTTCAATGATTTGCCAGTAGTGGTATTTAACGATTTCGAAGTGACCGGGATCCCGTCGATATGCAACTTTGGATCCCGCTGCACTAATTGGTCACTGAAAGGGATGGTTGAATCGACGATGTCGTGATTATTGTGAAAAATAGAACCCGAAATGCTAGTATTGATTTGAGTAGAAAAGGGTCGGGATACTTTGTCATTTATTGACTGGGAATTGTCCGATGGAAAATCGGGCAAAGAGGAAGAAATGAAAGATGGAAGTAGAAGTGAGGTGGGCTTGGAAAGTGGCTCAGGGACTGTGGCTGAAACTGCCATAGCAGGTTGAGAAGTTACTCCTCGAGGGCCTTCTTCCTGTGCCAGATCATTGGCCATTCTAGCCAACTCAGCATCTATGCCATCAGCAAAAAAGCAATTTTCCGGTGGAAGCGCTTTCGATGTGGTGTAAGAGTCCAAACTCTCAGTCGGCGTATAGGAATACCTGGAATCAGGAGAAACGGATGAAGACCCATTACTGCGAGATTGGTTGTCTGAAAAAACACTATCCAGCGTATTTGGAGTACAAGCTGCTGTATCAACAGTACCGTTCATCGCCACAGAGTCCATCCTATCTTCTTGATGAGGCAAAACTGCTGTCTTCTTTAAACTGCCTTCGTTCTTCTGGTATTAAGATCTGTGATAGCTTGATGTGTGCATTAAAATTTTTTTTTTTTTTTTTTCTTTCCAGCATCAGCTGAGCTGACTGAAAAGTTTACCATCTCTGTACGGACAATGGAAATTCTATCTTTGGAAAGTAAAAATTCTACGTCAATAGAACAAAAATATACAGATGCTAAGTCGTTATTCACTATCTACAATTCTATGATCTGTTTGTAAAATTTAACAATAGCTACAGGCTCTTGCAAACAATCAGAGTAATTCTCCCGATGCAAAGCTTTCCCATATAATACATTTACTGTTAGGTTACGAAGTCACCCCGATGGAATGTACACAATATTTTAACGAGAAACATCTAGTAGATGGATGGGGCGTCTTCTTGTATGAAAACCCTCTAAGAAGCATTTTAAGGTGTACATAAACCGAAGCATACATAAAATGATAAATGCATAGATCCAGAACCCAGGTCAGGGCCATATTTACATTCTTTCTTTGGCTACAGACGCGACTGATAACGTCAATTATGACTTAACTTAAATTGACATTTCATTTCAGAATAGAGTGCTCCGTCCTTCTATTAGGATACAGAATAACTGTTTATTTGCTATTAGCAGTATATAAAAATACACATATATTAAAAAGGCAGTGCAAAATTAAACACTGCTAGCAGCTTTTTAATCACCAAAAAGCAATTAAAGGTTCTTGGTAGTATGGCACTTACCACAGTATTGTCTGTCACCCATGTTGGCCATGAAGATACCAACACCACAGTTTGGACACTCCCTTCTCAACTTGGTAACCTTTCCGTCACTGTCGACCTTGTAGTAGTTCAAGACAGCCAACTTGATGTTCTTGTGCTTGTGCTTAACCTTCTTTGGGGTGGTGTAAGTTTTCTTCTTCTTCTTCTTACCACCTCTCAATCTCAAGACCAAGTGAAGAGTAGACTCCTTCTGGATGTTGTAGTCCGACAAAGTTCTGCCATCCTCCAACTGCTTACCAGCAAAGATCAATCTCTGCTGATCTGGTGGGATTCCCTCCTTGTCTTGGATCTTTTGCTTGACATTGTCAATGGTGTCGGAAGACTCCACCTCCAAGGTGATAGTCTTACCGGTCAAAGTCTTAACGAAAATTTGCATTTTGATAAGATATCGGGCTTATGGGCTTGTCTGCAATATATAAAAAAGAATATACAGTGCTTCTTTCTTACCTTCGAGCTTACAGAAAGAGATGTAACAAAAAGGTGTGGGCGTACAGCATACAAGGTCCCTGCTACTGATTCGCATCCTGATTTAAATTTTTTCTTTTCAACTTTTTTTCAGGTGCGTAGTACAGTAAAAAAAAAATTAGCACTGGCAGCAGATACCGAAAAAGCGTTAGAGGGTTTGCTACCCTAAATATTTATCACGTGGCTATTCAACCTATTTTTTTCTTAATGCATGGATTTAAGGATCGTCGCTTTGAGACCACATATACGAGAACAAATATCTGATAAGAGATAGGCTAGACCAAGTAACGAAGGACAAGGTAAATAGTACATTGATAAAATATTAGCGACTAGCCACTTTTTTATATCCAAATTAACGTGTGTCATGAGCATCTGTATCCGGAGGTGTTGTTAAAAGCTCTGGAAATAGTGTAGAAAAGATCAAATCTAAAATGTGCCATATTAAAGATTTGTTGATAATCTTATAACGAAAGATTTCTAGAAACTTATCCAATGCTAAGTCAAGCTCTGTCTCTGTTTTGAACAAGCTTGTATTAACAACGGCAAGCTTTCCTAAAAAAAGGCGCTTGATCTTAGCCTTATCTTTTACCCTTAAATCTTCGAGTTCTTCAGCATTTTGAGGAATGAATCTGGGTTTCATAAAGAAACTCTTATCTGTCGGAAACATAAGGTGTCTTAAGAATTGAATACCCTTAGCTAAATTTTTTCGTGTCAATGTATTTGTATACACAACATTGTGGACCAATGTACTGCACCAATGAATACATTTAGATGATCTTCCAAGAGCACCGCATACTTTTATTAGCGCTGTATTCAACATTGGCCATCTATGCGCACAATCGAGCGAATCAGATATAAATCCAAATATGGAACTAGAAAAAAAGTCAAAATCTTCGAAGTGTCCGTTGTGATTCAAGACACAAGTAGAGTAGGAGACGATTCGACTGATTATTTTACCCAATCTTGTGAACTTCTCCTGTGCTGAAGCAAGAAGCCCAATTTGATGCCGCCCCTTTTTTGGTATGGAATCAGTTTTATTGATTGCATCGCATATAGATCCAATAATATCCCAAACAATGTAATTTTCTGACAAGTTCTCCAAGATATTTCTCATCACCAAGTCATTTAATAATGTAACCACAAATTCGGACGACAGTTTGGAATGAAGTTCGGCGGTAGGAATTGAGTGTTCTAAAACATGCTTCATAATAATCTTGGAGTATAAACGTTCTCTTTCTGGTGATCGCAAACAAAAATGACCATTAAAGTTCATGAAGTTACAGAGAAGCTGAGTTTCTTCATTCTCTCCTATATCGGTACTGTATCTTGTGTTTACCACTAAGTTGGCCTTCCGAAAAGCTCGAGTATGACTATCCACAATAGTTATTAGGTCGTCAAACATTATCTTTGCCCAATCCACTCGTTTGGAGCGATCAGTCCATGATCGTTCCATATAACGCAGAATGTATATTAGTTCCGAAACGAATTTGTCATCTTCAAATAGATTTAGCTTATTCTTATACCAGCCTAATATGAATGCTCGAATTAATAAAGCAAATAAAGCATATAATTGAAGGTCTAACGGATCAGAAATCGGAAGTATAATTTTCTCTCCAAATACACGTTGAGTTTGCTCATAAGTTTCAGAGTCGTCTTCATTTTTCTGCTGTTGGGCAAGTTCAATGACCTTGGATGGCCCAAGAATCGACTCAATTAAATGGTTCAAATATTCAGGAGAATCTTTTTTATCATTTAGAAGTTTCTTCTGCACTACCTGATTATAATCTTCTAATCTTCTGGGATTCAGTTTAGGGGGTTCATAATTGTGGCCCCTTCTTCTTAAACGTTTCAAATTCCTCCGAGAACTCATCAGCTATTTGTAATACAACGTACATATGCTAAGTTTTGAATCAAATTAATGGTCTTAGTTATTGATGGTTGTAGAAAATGACCGTCGAAACTTCTCGGGTGATTTCTTTTGAACCTGAAGCTATCGGTAGTAACAATAAGGTGCATACATAAATAAACACACACAAAAAAAAAAAATTATGGAGCAAATTGGAAACTTCTTGTGCTCGTTTAACTTTAATTTAAATTCCAGGAGTAGTGATGTGGTAAGATTTTTTTTGATTTATCTATACACATAAATATTGACATGAAAGCTAAAACAGTTCAATATTGGGCTTGCAATTAAGTTGAAATAACTCTTCATTTGACCGAGGAGTGAGCTGTAAATTAAATCCCATCAGGTGCAGTATCAAACGCTTGTAACATGTTCATCAGTTCATGTTCAATTTCAATTTCCCGGCACTGCTTGAGAAGGACGTTACATCAAAGAAGTTTGTCTTTTTTGCCTTTGATGGCATCTGCAGTGGCAGCTACAGGAGGAGCATTTCTTGGTAATAGCATTAAGTTGGCAAATCAGCTTGAAAACAACGAGATAGATCAAAAAATATCGAAAGGTGAAAGAGCATTGGAAGAAAGTAAAACCATGAAACCTAGATTTGAAAGGCCACCAAAGAATTATTCAAACCACGTGCCATTGTATCCTTATGAAAAGGCGGCAATGTTTCTTTTCTCTTCAATAGGTGCTCTTTTACACCCTGAAAAAAATCAGTATATTGTTGCTCTCGGAGAAAGTACGGCAATTCCACCGTATTTGAAATGGCTTCGCAAACAGATGCTCGAAGATGACACCGGCCGGCAAATTTTAAAGGATAGGCCATATATTACCTCTGACACATTGCATATGGACAAACTCAAGGCATACCCAAAGAATAGTTTCGGGAGAGTGTACTATGAATGGTTGATGAAAGAAAACGTGTCACCAGACACTAGAGTCAATGTGAAGTTTATCGATGATGAAGAATTGGCATTTGTGTTCCAAAGGTACAGACAGTGCCATGACTTCTATCATGCTTTGACAGGACTTCCAATTGCACGAGAGGGAGAAATTGCCGTTAAATTCCTTGAGTTTTTAAACATTGGAATACCATTTGCTGGGATGGGTGCACTTTTTGCTCCCTTAAATCTCAAAAAGCGCCAGAGAGAACGTTTGTTGTCCATTTACTATCCATGGGCCATTGAGACCGCCGCACACTGTAAAAATAACTTGATCAATGTGTATTGGGAGAAGATTATGGATAAAGACGTGGATGACTTACGTGCCGAATTGGGAATCACAAAGCCTCCTGACATGAGGGAGTTGAGAAGAATTGCAAGGGAGAGAAGGCATGCTATCAAGCAATCCCAACAGTTAAAGCACGTGTGACTGATTAAAGTATTATGCGTGTATATTTATGAAGTTTTACGCACATTTCTCTGTATTTATCGCTTCTATTGAAAAAAGAATTATGATTTTATGTCGGTAAATTCCAACATAGCGTAGAAACTTAACTTTACCCAGTCTGTGTGTATCTATATTTCCTCCCAAAAAAACTGGAAGTAAGGAGTCTGAGCCGTGCTTGACAGATCAGATTATCATTTGAGTTCCAATTTATCTGAGAGCATTACTAAACGGGTAATTAAATTAACGCGCGCTTATTAGGAGGCAGTGTGGTCTTGGGAACCACAATAGCAATTTGCTTGGGCACTATTCTGCAGCAGGACTTTAAATTTTTTATTCTAAAGTTGACCGTGACCAGTTCAAAAAGTTGAGAAAACAGTTTTTGGTGCATCCCAAAGCCAAACTTCCAGCATTTTTTTTTTCATCCTTTCCGACCAATTGTTTCGCAGCATTCGCTTATCTAAAGAAAATCACTGATTTGTGGAATTTCGATGCTTTTAATTAATCATCCTATTTTATTTTTATACTTTGTTCCTGATGCATGTGTAACCATCCACACTGGTCTCAGTATTATGAATGGAACCATTCGGGTATCAACTGATGGTTTGGGCGACACGGCTTTGTTTCCAGTAAGAAAATAAAGTGTTATTTGCATCTACGTAATACCAAATAAATCCATCGTTCGTTCATCGAGAGCCGTGAAAAATTTTCGATAAGGGAAAGTCAACTCTAGTGGCCTCTGGCGCGAATAATATCGAGTCACCGGGACCATTAGGGCTCTTTGCCAAAGTGCTCTAAACACTCCTTTTAAAAATACTCGGGGATTTATCGCTGTCAACGTTTTACGGCTCAACTGGCAGCTAAACTGTACTGACGATAAAGTAGCTGTGATTGATTCTCGATAAGGAAATTATTTGAACAACAATATTGAATGCCATGCTACTTTTATTTTTTTGTTTGTTCCAGGAATCTACAGCAGTCCTTCCCGCTTGAGTATTCAAAGTTCACACACATCTTTTGCTTATCTTACTACGGCGCTGTGCTGTGCTGTACTGTTATCGGTATTACGAGAGAACTAATTGGAACGTGACTCCATCAGTAGTATCTTTCCTGCCTTTCTCTACACTTACAAAATATGAGTGAAGATTGTAAGATGGGCACCTTATTCTCTACAAAACTTCCCTTTCTTGCCTTGCCTTGTTTTATTTTATTTTGAGTTGTGATTGATTGTATTGTAAGAGCGTGGACTGTTTACCACTTGCCTCCATTGAGTTCCTATTATTTGTACGCTTTTTTTTTTCAAGCTTTTCTTATTATCATTACAACACGAAATTTCAATAGCAAAAATATGAGAGAAAAAAGGTTTTGTCATCGGCTGGCTCGCACTCGTTATTATCTCGTCAAGATTTCCTGACTCTTTTCGCAAAATTTTTTTTGCTTGGTCTGTTTGCTCCATTGTCTTATAGCAATCCTATTAGTGCCTTCTGCCCAACTCTAGTTGCCTAATTCTTACTTCCCAGCTATTTTTTTTTGTTATGGACTGTCTTGTCTATTCGGCTAATCTCTTTTATTCCCTATTTTTTTTTTTTTTTAATTTTTTCCCCTCGACCAGTTTTATGATTTAATCTCTACAGTCCGCCTATGTTTCTTCTTTCCTCATAAGTATTACTTTTTCTTCCTAACTTCACTTCCTCTTTTTGCTCTTCTTCCTTCTCCCCCTTTCTTTCCTCCCTTCCTTCATCACTCTTCTTTCGTCAGAATTCTTAATAAACTTTGGAATTTCATAAAGGAAGCCAAATTTCATAACCGAAAAAAAAGTTTTAAACTTTCGCAAAAATGGTCTATACTGAGAGAACCGCTACTCTTGAGAAGTACTTGTCACTTTCTCAGAGAGGCAAAATCATTGCCGAGTACATCTGGATTGACTCTAAGGGTGACTTGAGATCGAAGGGTAAAACCATGGACCACAAGGTCACTGACCTTTCAGAATTGTCTGAGTGGAACTTTGATGGTTCCTCTACCGGCCAGGCTGCTGGTTCTAACTCAGATGTTTTCTTGAAGCCAGTGGCTTTCTACCCAGATCCATTTAGAAGAGGAGATAACATCTTGGTCATGTGCGAGTGTTGGAACAACGATGGTACTCCAAACAAGTACAACCACAGACACGAGTGCAACAAGTTGATGACTGCACACGCCGACCAAAAAGTTTGGTTTGGTTTGGAGCAGGAGTACACTTTGCTGGACGCTGACGACAACTACATCTATGGCTGGCCAAAGGGAGGTTTCCCAGCTCCCCAGGGACCATACTATTGTGGTGTTGGTGCCGGAAAAGCCATAGCCAGGGATGTTATAGAAGCACATTACAGAGCTTGTTTGTACGCTGGAATCACTATTACTGGTATCAATGGTGAGGTTATGCCTTCCCAGTGGGAGTTCCAGGTCGGACCATGTCTTGGAATCAAGATGGGTGATGAGTTGTGGATGGGCAGATACTTGCTTCACAGAGTGGCCGAGGAATTCGGTGTTAAGGTTACCCTACATCCAAAGCCTTTGCAAGGTGACTGGAATGGTGCTGGCTGCCACACCAATGTCTCCACTGAGCCTATGAGACACCCAGGTGGAATGAAGTACATTAACGAGGCTATTGCTAAGTTGGCTAAGAGACACAAGGAGCATATCGCTCTTTACGGTACTGACAACAACCTGAGATTGACAGGAAAGCACGAGACTGCTTCTCTTGATGATTTCTCTTCTGGTGTTGCCAACAGGGGTGCTTCTATCAGAATCCCAAGACCCGTCCAGGCTAAGGGTTACGGTTACTTTGAGGACAGAAGACCTGCTTCTAATATCGACCCATACTTGGTTTGTGGTATTATGGTTGAGACTATTTGTGGATCTATTCCAGATGCTGACATGAGCAAGGAATTCGAGAGAGAGTCGCAATAAGTGATGAGCCCATTCGGAGGCTAGAATTTTGGGCTTGAAATGTATTGGAAATTTGGAGAGGACAGAAAGATAGGCAAACCGACGCTTCGTTTCTTATACTTTCCTCTTGTCAATCTCTTATTCTTGGGCTGAGCTTCATCTGATAACGAGGGTTTTTACTTTTATGTATCAAAATATCGGTTGTTTTATCTAAGATCTCTGGTCTATTTCAGTTGGTATGAACCTTCGTTTCTGTATGATTCAATTTTTTGTTTTTTGTTTTTCTCTTTTTTTTTGTTCTTCTGCTCTTTTATCATCATCCTTTGACGCTTGTTGTTAATGTTGGCTTTACATTCTCTAAAAATTGATTTTTTAGAACAGTCAGCAGAGTGGTATCGCTGTCGTTTCTGGCTCAGATGATCGTTTATTATGATTTTTCTGGGGGAAGTTCGTAGCACATTTTACGGTTTACTTTTTCTTTCTGACGTGGTAATATGAATTATAAATACTCCAGATGAAGACTGAGCAATAGGGCACTGGCGGTTCCTAATCTGCTTTCTCTTTTTCATTTGGTTTTTCGCTAAAAAATGTTCATCCCGTAGAGAAAAGTGGGTTACGCTCGATTTTCCTTTTGAAATGGTGTAGAGGAGTTTAGAGCAGCTTTTTGTGAGGCAGTTTATTCTGCTTTTCATCATCTTCAAGCCTTCTTAATTACCTCTTGGTGAAAGATATCGCCACGTAATTTCGAACAAATACGCCATTTTAAGGCAAAGAACTATTTCAACTTGTCACAAAATGAGTACTGTTGACATCAAGGAGACATTATTGAATTATTGTCGCACAAATCGTCATCTAGATTTACCTCCAAGTAAATTATCCGACTTGTACCAGCTGTGTTCATATTTCATGACCAATTCTAAGCAATATGACAACTTAGATAAAATTGACAAAAATAGCCTCTTACTTTTGCTTTTCCAGATCCAGCTATTGACTTGTCATGATATAGAGGCCAAGACCACGTTGGAACGTCTTGCAGATTTGGTCAATGATACTACTCTTCTCAATGGAGAATCACAGTGGCTTATATATTGGAGAAGTGTGTATCTCCAATGCAAAATCAAGCTTATAAGCAGTGTTAAAGGTGAACCTGATGTTGGAATACGGCCTGTGCTTAAATATTTAAATGATGCATCAGAGAAATTGATAAAGTTTGTGAATAGGAAAGTGGCGTCTACATTGGGAGGGGCTGGAGATCCGGGAAAACTCAAACATACGCAAGATTTATATGTTCTCAGAAAACGAAAGGCGTCATTGTATGTTGGAGATAAAGATATGCGTAAAGAATACGTTCAGAATTTACAAGACCTCGTGGATCAAAGACCCTTGGATTATGAAGTGTGGTGTGAATTAGCAGAAGTATACATAGAAAATGGTGAATTAACTAAAGCCCATTGTTGTTATCAGGAGGTCCTTACGGGTATTCCATACGCTTATAACATCTGGGCTAGAATGGGCGAAATTTCTTTGCTTTCGGAGAAACTATCAGGAAAGAATGCTTCTTCAAGCAAAAAGGTAAAAAATGAAGTTTCCACGTTTCTAAATGATGCTGTTTTGTATTTCTCCCGATCTGTGGAGTTATGTGATCTTTATCCTCGTGGGTGGTGTGGTTTGTTTGTGTCATTGGTCAGGCTGCGTGACATAGATCCTGAGGTTTCAAAAACTTCAAGAAAGCTCTTGGTCTTGGCAGAGAAAAGACTCAACGAAATGATGGAGGCCAAAGCAGTTAATGAACCCGAAATCCGCAATATTAAGTGGATTCTTGAAAATATTAACTAGAGAGTTAAGAGAATTCCCACTCTTTAACATTAGCAATTTCTGATTCTTTTCTTTATTCAAAAAAAAACTGCCTGATTAAGCTCTCCGAACATATAGTTTACTGTTAAATTTCTATTTGTTGGTCTTTTCGTTAGTGCTGCTATATCAGCGTGACATCGCCATTCACATTATGACGCAGCATTGGCTTGCCTGTTTCGTCCTCGTTTTTTTTGGTGCATTAAACCTATTTGTTTCTGGCTGTCCCCAAATAGCTGGGAGTAGCATATCTTTGGTCCTTTCGGTATAGTCAATTATTATAAGAGACGAATTGCTGGCTTTGATCCTGTCAATCTGTAGGCTTTCTTTTAATCTTTGGTTGTACCTTTTAAGTCTTTCGAGCTTCATCATCTTCATTCTATTCACACGTACCAACGATGTGAGCTGTTTTTGTAACTCAAAGCCAGAACTTGAAAGTTGCGAACTTGATTGCATTTCTATACGTCAGAATGATCTGATCTGAGAATGGCAGTGATTTGACAATGAAAACAGGAAGAGTTTGTCTAATGTGTTAGTTAATATTGGACTTCATCAAAACTTTAAATAAAAAAATGAAAATAAAAAAGATATATGCTTGCATAGTTTCCGAGATTGGAGGGAGATAAGAGCAGATACAGAATTATTATTAGTCTGGAGAAAAAAATTGGATATCTATAAAAATTTAAAAAAAGCTGAATGTTAACACCAAATACCTGGAGCAGCATATACTCTGGGTATTATATACATACACCTTATTGGATAAAAAGAAGTTATGATGTGCAGAAAACTCCGATAGAGAAATATTAGCCTTTAGCTTTCTTTTACACCCATCGACTTTCACACAACTTTGACCTCGGTTTCGGCTATAATATGATCTTCTAAGTGTCCAGCCAGAACCAAATCGGCGTGTTTCACAATCGGCTGCACAGCCTTGATTTTGCATGGGTGAAACATAAAGGTTCACACATATCAGCTGTTAAATATGGTTGTTCACTTTCACAGGATATATGACCTGTAACATTGAATTACCATATGGGTGTAGCATTTTTCCGATTAATGTATATTCGTTAATTATAAGTAAAGAAAGGCTAAAAGTTAATAGAGTAAAAGCAAAAATAAAACGATAACAAAATATTTAAAGTCAAAAAAAAAAAAAATTGGTGTTGCGAGTTTATAAAGGGTAAAATAAAATAACAAGAAACCGAATATAAAGGGTAAATGGGGAAGAAGATGATGCTATGATTTAGTCTGTTTCCATGAACCATCAGAGACAATAGTAGGAATGTAGAATTAACAGAACGGGAATAAAGAATGGTGAAAAAGCATCTGTCTGAACGTACGACGCTTTGGCCAAGGCTAGCTTTGAAATTGAGACGCCTCTAAATGTACAAGCTTGATCTTCTTTCTGTCTTCATACTGTTTTTCCTGTTGTTATTAGAAAAGGCGGCTCAAAGTCGTCATTTAATAGAACAGTTGCTGACCTGAAGGCTTACCATTAGACTCCAGCTGATTTTGACCGTGGTAAACTTGAGAACCTATCATCATATCAGGATTCCTGTTCGAATTGCCATTCATGGACAGTCTGTCAAACCTGCTATTGAGTAGCATATCATAGTCTCTTGAGCTAGGAATCTTGACACCTGTATTTCCTGTAGAGCCATTTGTACCAACAAGAATTGGGCCATCGCCTTTACCTCCTAGAAGAACGTTATCAGAGAAGTGTGCATTTCTACCACTGCCACCCGAAGAAAATGTATTCGGTAAGAATCCACCTGCAGAAGAAACATTTGCAGCATCAAACGAGGCGGGATTGGCAGTAGAATTCGTTACTGTACTTGAAAATGGATAAACAGAACCAGATTGTAGCTGCGATGTGTTAAACCGACTTCTTGAAGACAATTGTGACGCAGAGTCCAAACTTATGGATGGTGTTAGGTTATTATTTGGTAATGCAGCCAATCCTCCTAGGATAGCGTTTGCCGAACCGGATCTTGATCTAGACTTTCTTCTCCTTCCAGAGGAGACTGATCTAGGGTTAACTTTGATGCCAACTTCTTCGCATAGCCTTTTATTCTGATGAGTTCCTGTCAAATTGTGACTTTGAAGAACTGCCCGGATGCTATGAATCAGACGACTTCTGAGTTCAAAGTCTAAGGTAGGAATGGAAATAACTTTGCAAACAAATGTCGAGCCTTCCATCAAAGGATCTGTAAGGATTCTAACAAGATAAGGAGGTTCTGCAAAATTAGACTCGGAATTCTTCGCTTCTAAAATGTTATCGCCAAATATCTTCTTCAAAATTAGATTTCTTGCTGTTAAGTCTGTCCGAAATGTCATTAGCTTCAAAATACTCAGCTGCCCCAACTTTGAACAGCAAATCTTACAGAGCCTACTGTTGTTCACAGTTGAAAATGCGTCGTTCAGGTCCAAGCCAAGTTCCTTCGCCTCCGTGGAAATCAGAGAATTGCCTCCACTTTGTGCTTCATTCGAAGAGTCATCTGTATGTTCCTCAGAAGCAGAAGGAATGTCACTTTCACAAATCAACTTAGCCAACAATAAATGACGGTTTGAAACCACTGTGCATGTATCCAAAAACCAGGTGATCAGAAGAGATCCGTTCGGATCTGCCATAAGCTCCCAGCACCACGTCAAAATGCATGTACAAATTGCAACGATTGATTCCTTTGTTATAACATCAGATTCTAGGCAAGTCCTCACTGCCCTGGCACCAAATCTGCTTCTAGAAATCTCCATGAACGTGGCTATAATTGTTTCAGTAATGAAGTCATTGTAAGGTTTTCCAAATTTCAGAACACCATGAACGACATAGTTTGCATATTGATCATTGAATAGCTGTGTACAGTATTTTGATAGTGCCTTTGATATGATCCATTTCTCCCTGTCAGAAACAACAGTATTGATCATTTTCTGAGCGGCCCACGTGCCGTTCTTATGAGCACCCATCTGGGCCAAATATGGTGCTAAATGTTTTATCATGATATCTCTCACCGTTGGGCTGCAAATATCCATGAGCTTCTGTACGATAGTATTTCCCAGATAGTCGGAAGCAAGTTCAGGAAGCTCCTCATACATGGCCAAGACAAGTTCTTCAACTTTTAATCTTGAAAGTTGGTTACCGTCCAACTGCTTTCTGATCTCTCTTAAACGAGGAGTGTCGAACTCACGAACAGTAAGCTGCTCGGGGAGTTTTCCTAGGCCAAATTCTCTCGTACTATTGTACCTCATCGCTTGCGAAATCAATATGGAAAGATGTGCAGATTCAGCACTAGACAAAGAGGTATTTCCAGCCTCAATCATATGGCAAATGTTACTAAAACGAGTGTAAACCATATTAATAGTCTTGTCCTCCGGTTCTTCCACAGGCAGATGGTTATTTGAAAATGACTTGCTGTGTGATGATCTGAAAGGCATCATTGTGGAAGGAATCGATGAGGAAGTGGGATTTCGTGTAATTGTGGGTTGCTTTTGAGATGGAACCGATTTCTGTGGATGCTGAAGTGGGAACTGACTGCTTTGATGGTCAAATGTATGGAATGCTTTACCGTCATCTACATAAATGATTTTGGCAAACGCAACAATACAGCTTAAACCAGGAACCAGCTCCTGGTAGTTCATTTTTGCTCTACAATGAGCCGCGGACTCGACACTGTCGAACTGGACGACCACCACCAAATCACTGGAGTCTGTGCATAAAATGACGCGGACTGATAATATTGAACCAAACTGGGACATCATTCGATAGAAATTGGAAGAATTTGTAAGCGCTGGGTCTCTAGGAACGTTAATGATTAAAAGAGTATCGGTCGGACCTAGAGATGGGTTGGTATGGGTTGATGTAATTGATATTGCCTTCTCTGGTAAATTATCCCGTAAAAGCGGCGTAATGGGTCTGAAAGTGCCATCCTGAGTGAATTCCTGCCCATTTGGAACTGGTTGGGCCTTCAACATATATTGGGGTTGTCCTTGCGACGCCTCTGAAAAGGATTGTGCACGTCTCTGCAACCCATCCAATAATAATCCAGCCGATTGAATTTCTGCGTTCACAGGTGGATTGTCATATGCAGCGCCAAAGTATGGCTGGAATCCCAATGTCTGGGATCGTGGACGAAGCAGAGATGATGATTGCTGTGGCTGTAAGGAAGGAATTGACAATGAAGGTTGATGTAGTCCGTGTGATGCAAGGTCTGCCTGTCTACTGTTCAATGCAACATTGTCGAGAGAGGCAAGATTGGGTGGATATTCTTCTCGGATGGTTGAACACTGGTTAAGAAATTGTCTGTCTGCTGGAGTAAGAAGAGCATTGTTTGCTGAGTATGAACGCACACGGGTAGCGTTAAAAAACTGTGAAGATGGGTTGCCAGGTGCCGACTCAGGAATCGAGGTGCCACTCAACCAGATTGAGCTTTGACGCAGAGAAGATTGTCCCCCTCTAGATGGGGTAGACTCGTTCATAAAATTCCTAGTAGTGGGCTTTGTCAGTCCAGCGACGCCTGCAGTAAGTCTTGATGGTAAAGTCCCAGACCTGTGGCGAGTTCTAATTCCTAAGTTTGAAGAAGTGGAAGCACTTGAGATGGTATTCACCCTGATGTCCGAGTTACGTGAGTGAGAGTTCGACGTTGCCGAAGATGATGATGATATCGATGACGACAAATCGTGCTGGGAATGTGTAACGTTGTTCAATATGGCCCGAAGTTCAGGCACAGAAGGTTTATGATTGTGCTTTGATGGTGCCGAGGGAAAAGGAACAGCAGTTGAGTCGGTCTTAATTCCAGATAATGATGATGCTGGTGATATGCTTGATGTAGCACGACCTCTGTGTAATGTTGATGAAGAGGTATCACTTGATGTTGGAGTAATGCGGAGATTCCCACCCGACATTTTAATCGTGAGTTTTAAATAGTTTTCTGCTTATCTGCAAAGGTCCTTTGTTTGTCGATATGAATTCAATATGACTGACCGTTGTAATTCTACCTGATTTATGTAATTTTTTTTTTTTTTTTGGTAACTAGATGGTCTTCTTCTTTCTTCCTTTAAAAGATTATTTGTTGTCGGATATTAAAGTGAATAAAACGGCTGAGTGTTCTTGCTTTTTCATAGAAGGAGTCTGTCAGTTAGTGAAAAGTTAAATGTGCGACTTTTTTCTTAGGCATGTAAATTATCGAAGAGAGGGGTATAGCAAATGTGAAATAGGCAAACTGATAGCTCAAGGTCGAAAGAGATGCAAAGAGATGAGGAATGCTCTGAGATGCCAATGCTCCGATTCTACGCGAGGAACTAATAAAATGGAAAAGCGAGTGTTTTTTGTTTTGGTTTTTTTTGCTGGGGCGAGAATGAAAAATTGAAACTCGAGGAAACGGGGAACAGTGCAATAAGTGAAAGCGAAAAGCGATTGATACTATTAGAGGAAATTTGGGGGGTAAAAGAAGGAACAAGACCGAGGGAAAAAATATACATATAAAAAAAGAAGTAAAAATAACCTAATATCAGATTATAGAGGAGGAGGTTACTGAGTCTACACCGCTAGAATATTCTAAAACAGATTTGGATGGAACAAATAGGTGCGTAAGAGAGTAGCCGATCGGATAAATTGATTTGAATCAGTATTGTTGTCGAAAGGATGATCTACAGATTTGTAAAGTGTGCAGCAAGGAGAAAGGTGATGAGGTCGTATAAGCAATATAAGGGGCAATTTTCCATAGGGAATGGGAGGAGGAGGGAGAGGAAAAAAAAAAAAAAATTTCAAATAAATGAATACTAAAATGGGCCGACAGTTCCTTAGAAAACTCAGCCCCCAGTTAATTCGAGCAACCTATTAAAAGGACCCAACGAAACGGTACGGTCCAAGGATGAATAGTAAAAAAGGACAATCAGCTTTTACTGTAGTTGCCATAGTTTTGCAGTTTAATATTGCAAGGGAGGAGACTCCGAAATGAGGTGAATTGTAACAAATTTTTGGCTATATTATGCTGGTGCCGTGATTGGCTTGACACTTAATAAGGGAGATATAGCCTCGCTGGGGTGCGGAGAAAGTGCCGATAGATAATTGTGCTTGGTTAAGTTGAAGAAGACAGCAAAGCCCACGCCTTGATATTCTGTCTTAGCTGCATTGCTTTCTTTGTGGTGAATATTCCCTTTACTGTCGGTAAATCGGTGATTGCAATAACGTCACGAGCCGTCATCCTAGCGATTACGTCTTTTTTTTTGATTTTGGTTGAATTCAATTTTTTTATTTTTTTTTTTTTATTTTTAGTACATGCTTGTGTTTCCGTTTGATCCATATATTCAGCATTATTTTTCGTTTGTTATTGACTCTAGCTTAGTTAATTCAATGGTGGTTGTTGTTTGGCTGGCATACTTACAAAAGTTGCATGTCTCTTTGTTTTAATTAAAAGCTCCTTGAACCACCAGATTGCTTATCATCTAATCCGACTGGTTACTCAGCATCAGTGCAAGATCCCATGTTTTTTCCCTTATTTTTTCTCTTCCCCTCTCACCAGGATACCAATAAATTCCATGGTTTACCTAATTAGGTAAGTTGGGAAAACGGGAAAAGTGTCGTTGATTTCTTTGCTACGCTTTCGAGATGAATATGAAATGAGCAAAAATCAAGGGAATTTTCATTTTTCATTTCATTTCATTGCAATTTCAATTTCATTTTTTTTGCTGCCCGTCCCCCCTCCGACCCTGAATTATTTCGAGAAACATACTGTGTTATTCTTTCCTTGATTCTGCAAGCTTAGCATAGTACTGCAAAAGGGTGACTTCGTTCTGTTTTCTTATTTAAGTGGTTGTTGTTGTTAGTGATGTTTTAACCTTCGTCATTGCTGTACGTACGGTGATGTATCGATGTTGTCGTCGATGCAAAAACTTCCTTTCTTTCTTTACATTTCCATCTACGTGAACCCCGTTCTACGATAAAGAAATGTATTTCGATCTTTTTTATTTAATTCATTTAGCATAGTATTTATTAATCGAGATTATTGATCCATGGAGACATCCGGATCTGTAAATCGGGCACCCTGGGCTCTGGCACGTCTTTCTCTTTGCTCCCTCAGTTGCCTCTCTTCGAATTGTCTCTGCTGATATTGCTGTCTTTGAAAAAGCTCAGCTTCAACAGGTGCCCGACGAATTGCAGCTACATATCTTCTATTAGAGTTGCTTCTCTGCCGGTGAGTTAAATCCTCGGAGTTGGTCGCATCTCTTGGATTTTGAAGTCCCCCAGATTCTCCTTGAATGAGATTTCTTCTTCCAAGTGCTTCTGCTGTTGCTTGCAGATTCCTCCTCTGTAATTCTCTCTGTTGCATGACTTGCTGTTGCTGCTGCAATTGTTGTTGCTGCAATAGCTGTCTCCTCCTCTCCTCTCTAGCTAAAGCCTCTGACCGTGGTGAAACTGGGACGATTCGAACAGGATGGCTCTGTAAAAGCTGGAAAAACCTCTCAATCCTTGGCACCTGCGATGCTTCCAAACGGATGAAGATGCATTTGGCAAAAAGTTCGAGTTTCTCCCTAGGCACATTCATGTGGTGAAATTCATTAATAAATCGATTTAACGTTCCCACAAAAACCCTTAGTCTATTCCTCTGAAGAGGATTCGAGTTTAGCATTGTATCATCGACACTTCCTACACCTTCGGTGACAGAGTTTATAATGTCCAAAAGTTCGTTTGTCTCTCTATGAGGATCCTGAGGTGTCTCGATCAGTTGGGTTAAATAAGCCCGCAATTGATTCACGCCTTCGCCCGAAAACACGCAAAAGATCGACTTCTGGTGGGGGTTAAACTCTTCGGGTGGCTCCCTGCAAAATTGTGTTATATCGCGGCGCAAAAATTGTGCAACACCTGTTAAGGAGATGTGGGTGAGCCTAGGGAATGCTTTCAAAAGTCTGTATATCGGATATATGGTGAGATTCATGCAATAGCTTAAGTGCACCCTTTCCAAATTATCTTCATGCGAGCGGGAGTTGTCTGCCAGTGCTAGAATTCCTTCATCAGTGATCTGCGAACACTTCACTAGACCGATTCGCTTCAACTTTGGAAGCTGTGCTAATTCAACGACGGTGGCATTCGTTAGCTGTGTACAGCAGGCTAAATCTATGTATTGGAGTCGATAGCAACTCTTTATCAGTTCGCAAGAACCGTAATCCGTGATATTACTGCAATGTCCCAAATGAACATAGTGAAGGTTCTTCCCTAATTTGGCAATTGCATGAAGTGCACGATCTGTTATAGCCGTGCATTTAGAAAGAACGACATTCCTTAAACGAGGTGCTAGAACAGTGAACTTCTCCACCGCACTGTCAGTGATATTTGTGCATTGTGTAAAGTCCAAAATCCTGAGCTTTTCAAGGCACAATCTTGAACCATCTGGGGAATCATCGAAGCATGCGCCAGTAATGTTTTCATTCTTTGAGATTTTAAATTCCTTCAAGTTTTCTAACGTAGAAAACATTTCGTGTACGGCAACATTTGTGACTTTGCCACAGCCGTGTAAATCTATTTCGACCAAATTGGGGCAATGAGAAACAAGCTCAGAGAGAACCTCGTCATCCACCTCCGGGCACTCGCTTATCTTGACTCTTTTGAGCAAGGGACAGGAATGTATCACCTCTAGAATTGCCTCCTTCTTGACATGCAATGAACCTGGAATATAGAGACCCTGTAGCTTCAAGCAGTTTGCCGCTAGACCGTGATAAATGTCGTCCTGTATGTCTCGAACACCAGTGAGATCAATAGACTGTAATCGGTTACAATCCTTCAACAATCCAGTAACGGCGGCAGAACCAACGTGGGAACAATTAACCAATGTTATCCTCTCAAGGTTTCTGCATCCTTGAAACAATGACAAGTATTTATCAGTGACCAAGTTAGGAACCAACGACAAATTTAGTCTTTTTATGTACATTCTGTAGTCCCAGTATGTCGATGATTTGGGTTGTTCCATAACCACACCAAGCTTCGCATACACGTTCTCATCTGAAATTCCTGGTCTGAACCAAATCAGCTCTATAATCATCTCTGCCCATGCTTTACAAACGAGAGCAATGTTCAGTAAATCGGTCTTCGAGTTCATATAGCTAAAAATCAGGCACATTACTTCTGGTGGAAGAACGCATATTGGCTCTTCATATGGAAAGTTCGATCCTGTCGATCTTCCATACCGATAGAAGCCCAGAGAGCCAAAGTTAAAATCCATAAAGTCCTGCCCAATGTTGTGTCTATCTCCACTGTCGCTGAGTGCTGAACCATGCAAGCGCCTCTCTATTCTCGCTCTTGCCCTAGCAAAGAGCTGTTTGGCGAATTGTCTTGGCTCACCTTCTGGATCAACATCAAACGTCCCGCCTTCATCAGAAGAGGCTGATGTTGACATTGATGCTATTGCCGAGTTTGACGCGACCGCTCCTGTTGATGCTTGCTGAAGACCTTCAAATTGGTTGTTTGTGTTTGTGCTCGTGTTTACTGTATGTTCATTTTCCTGTGGCTGACTTCCAAAAGGATCCCCTAATGGCGGAAGATCTTCTTCCATCGTGAATTCATTTGCACTGTGATTCATTTTCCCCCTTATAAAGTGTGTTTATGCTGATCGCTCAAAATGCGAAGGGGTGTATAAGCGATCAAAGTGGGCTTGGTTTTTTTTGTAGATGAGTTAATTCCTGTATATCTAGGCAGCGGAATTTCGTTATTTTTGTGGCCCCCTTAAATGGGAATATAAATGGAATAACCAATACACCCTTTGACGTTGCTGAAATCAACTATATCTTGTATAATATCTTTAGATATTTTCTCCTTTTCTTTCAACTGAATAAGGTAAACACCTTTGAATGCTGGCAAAAAAAAGCTTACGACGAATGAAAACAACGGCAAAGCTTTCCGTCAGTTCTACTTCAATTCGCTCGGGTGTAGATAGTTAATAGCAGCTACAACAAGCAGCGTTTTCAGTGAAGAGAATACGAAAGTAGCTAAATTTGAAATAGAAACAATTCAAGAAATATATTGCTCTCAGGCGTAGGATCAGTAGAAAGTCTAGCGTTTGATGGTGAGGCTAAACAAAGAAAAAGAATTTAGCACACGGGCAGACGAGAGAAAAAAAAAAATAAAAATAAAAAAAAATAGAAAAAGGCCCGCAACCAACCCTTGATGTTTTTTTTTTGTCACTACTAATGAATTTTATGACATCTTCTCTTTTACAGCCTCCGGTATATTTTAGTGTCCAGGGCGGGTAGGCAAACAAAGGCAATCTCGCTTTTTAAGCTTTCGCGATTCCGAAACGCCATCGGGACTTGTTGCGGAACATAGGTTTCCTATCTTATTAATGCTACTGATTGAACAGTCAATATGAAGTATACCGCAGAGTCAGAAAATAAAAAATAAAAAAGTGGGGGCGTCCGTTGTTACTATATAGTAAGTAGTATGCTTTCTCCATCCTTACATCAATAGTATCAGCCGCGTAGCATATACATCATGCTTCATGTATTATGTTATACTAACACATTAAAGCTACAAGTAATTATAGTTCCAAGAATCCCCAGATGCTCGTCGTCAAATTTAAAAGATAATTATAGTATAACTTCACCTTCGCCTGTATCAGTTTGGATCTCAGATCGACATGGCAATTTTTCTAAGTAATTCACCGCCTTCAAAGTATTCGCATGTAATTCTTTTCGCATAATATGCACCTTTTGCCTAACATATTCGGCTGCCTGTTCCGCTCGATGTTCCATCCAATCTCTAATGCTCATTTGCAGCTCTTCTGCTGGCATCTCTGCAATAAAACCCGTGAGTTGGCCATCCATATCCTCACTTAAAACCTGATATTTCGATTTCAGTAAGCTCTTTAGGATTTTAGAAGCTTCCTGAAGGTCCTGGTAATATTTCTTAGGATCCGACACTTTGATGTGGTCCCATGTCACGATCTCTTTTTGTTTGTCTAATTCTGTACCTGTTGGATCTTCTCCGCTCTTACTCATCTCAAGTTTCAACTGTTCTTCGAGTTTTTTTGCTTCAAAACTAGTAGACTGCTTATTAACCCTGTCAGAGTACGGAGTGCTTTGACTATTGGCGTTTTCCAATTCTAAGATTTCAGTGTTCTCCTCTTTAGTTTCATCCTGCTCTGCAGATGGAATCTCATTATCCAGGATTATATCATCGTCTGACCCTTCAACACCTTCAGAAGCTTTACCCAGAGAAATTACGGTATTATTCACATGTGCATCGGTTTCTTCCCGAATTATTTGTTTCTTGCTTGAAATCGTATTATCTGTGAGATCCCAAGAGTTTTCATCACTCTCTATGTTATCTTTAATTTCTTTCTTGATTGCAGTCTCCTTTTTTTCTTCTTCTTCTTCTTCTTCTTTGCGTTCTTCATCATATTCCTTCTCTTCCTTTTCTTCGTCACTGTTCTCACTCTTATAGTTTCCTAGGAGAACGGACGAACCACCCTGATGCACGCCTTTATTTCTAACTCTGCTCAAATGCGAACTAAGCATCTTTTTCAGACGGCTGTGGTCTGCACCTCCTGATATCAACAAATCGTCTGCTGGCACAGTATCAAAGTCTATATTCTGTCTCCTTCTTTTTGATCTCTTCTTGATAAATTGCATGGTTTTCCTCTTCAGAGATGGTTCCTGTTTTACTGATTTCTTCACACTGTCTAAAGAAATGAGACTCGTTTCAGACGCAATTTCAGTATCTCCAGGAAGGTTTTCGGATTTCTCCGTTTTCACCTGTTTCCTTACGTTGCCATTCACAGAATCGTTCATGCTTCCGTCTACTTTGTGGTCTTTCTTCTCGTTCTCCATTCGTATGTTCTTGTCACTGTCATTGTGTATCTTATTATCCACCTCTTTTGCCATTTCATCATTGACTGTCATATCCTCGTCTTCCTTTTGCTCTATAGCCTCTTTTGATTGCTCCTTTTGGCTTACACTTCCTTTCCGATGATGGTGATGATGATGCTTCCTTTTCTTGCGTCCTCTCTTCGACTTCTTCTTCACCGCCAACTCCTCAGAATCCATAAATAATAGCTGTTTGGCTGTCATATTAATTGTTGCCATTTGTTTCAATATTTCTTGCCGAACCTCTTCTCTGATCGCATTAACCAATTCCTCTTTGGTTTCGGCAGGTAGCGCTACTCTATCTTGCGGAACTTCACTATCCTTCTTTACCAACGTCAACGCTTTGCTTGGTTCTTCTGCGATCTTTCTATGTGTATCCTTTTGCTTTTCATCATTTGGTAATGGGGTGTTGAAATTGTCATTATTGAAATCCATACCAAAATCACCGTTATCCATTATATCGTTTGCGGACTCTTCTGGTAGAAGAACATCATTTGGATCCAGTTCAGTTGCCTGCTCCAGCTCATTAACTTCTGGAATCTTCTGAGTTGGGACGCTGAGCTGATTTCCCTTCCCGTTTTCTGTCCTTGCGCCTGATTTATTACCTCCACGTGTAGATGGCCTTGACTTGTTGAAAAAAGTTGAAGGTCCACTTACAGATGGCTCTATAAAAAAGTCACTCAATTCGTTTAGCGATGAGGCTGGTATTTCAACTGATTTTTCAGGCGTGCTGTTCTGAACATCAATATCGTCGAGATACCCCTCGTCTGGTATTTCTTCATAGGTCAAGCCGTGCTCATCAACTTTCAGCGAGTTGTTGTTTGTATTTGGAGCAGGTTTTAAAGGAGATGTATCTTTGTGCATTGATGGTGATTTCAGTTCATTATCAGATGGCCCATTGGCCTCAGCATCAACATCAACATCAATATCTGTTACTAAATCTGAAATTTCATTCAGCTCTGGCTGTTCCAAAGCTTTTTCTTTTGATTTTTCCTTCCCACGAGGATATTCAATCTGTTTAGGCTTTCGTGCGAGCTCCTTTTCTGTTTCTGCCTCTGCTACTGCCAATCGATATAGTGAGCCGCTATGCTCTGAGTTCTGTGTTGAATTTTCCGATGCTGATTCGTTTGCTATTCGTTTTAATATATCCTGATAATGAAAAACGTAGCAGTCAGGGTTTCTTTTCCGATGCTCTTCCGCAACATTGTCGCCTTTCTCCCATCCTTCCAAACTCACACCACAGTAGAGGCAAGTAACTGCGTCGTCACCTTTGTCGTACGATATATAGTAAAAGCCATTGTCTGCTAGCTCCACACTTGTTGGAAGGCCACTTTTCTTCTGCTCTGTTTCACGTCTACCCACCTTCCTAGTGGTACTCTTATCGTATGGCCAGCCAATAAATGTTTTTCTTCTTATTTCTGATGATTCACTGGGATCTTTGAACTGAGCGTCGTTTTCCCAATGAAAATCTTTAGAATGTTCGCACTCAAATCTCGCACAAAGAATACGGGCGTTAATACAGTCCGGAGAGTTGTGAGCATGCCGTAATATGGGTGGCTGCACTTGCATACCATCATTCATCATGATTTTCTCACGTGGTATAGGCCAGCTATACTCTTTCTTTTTGCAGTAGTAGCATGTGACGCAATCATGGTATTGATACGTTGGATCATAGTAAAAGCCAAAAGATGCCATCTCCTCTGGTTGATAGGTTTGGTCGTGAGGCCATTTCAGCACGATTCCATTCTTTACGCGTGAGTTGAATGAATTTTCTCTTTCTTTGATTGTGGAGTATTTTCGTACCCCACCCCTTGTTTTACCTTTTCTTGGGCCCATGTGGATAAGGTTTCGTTTTAAAAGGAAAAAGAGATGAAAGTCTGCTCCAAGTACAAACCACTGAATAGCGTATATTTCAATATATGGATATAAAGAATCCTGTTCGTCTGTGCTTATATGTGACCAACAATCAATGTACTCCCTCAATTTTCATATTACACGGTTTGGGTAAATATTGATACAAGATGATGCCTTACTTATTTTCGCGTCAGAAAAAATTGAAAAATAAGAAAAAGGTTAAATAAAATTAAACCGATCAAAAGATAGGGAAATAGAAAGCTAACTAGATAGCTCACTACAACGCTAACAAGATGTATAAAAGTTAATGGAAAGACGTCACATAAAACATTTGATATTAAAAAAGCTCCTGCATTATACAAGTACAGTAAGTATCTTAGAAAATTGGCGAATGTATATATATATACCCAATAACATGAATGATTCCAGATTAATAAACCTGCTTCACTCTTCGTCTTTGTCTTCTCCTTCCCCATCTTCCTCCTCTTCCTCCTCTGATTCGGACTCGGACTCAGACTCAGCCTGCTCCAGCCACACCAAAAATGGCTTGGCAGCACGTCTGATTTTCTTGCACGTTTGCTTTGGAACGTATTTCTTTGTAACATGAGTTCCCCATTCCTTAATCACATCTTCGGAGATCAAATCGTTCTGATAAAGCTGCATCAAAATTCTTGGGACTTGCGGCACGAGGTCCATATGATCTGTTCCAATCATTCTCTCAATACCTCCTAAAAGCGATTTCTCATGCTTTGGAGTAGTCAACAGCTTACTTAGCAAACCAGAATGTTGCTCAATCTCTTTCACAATGTCATCGTCAAAGATGCACTGTGCAAGAACCTCAATGGTCTTTCTATCGTTTAAAATATCCATCTCTTGAGCCTTCTTGAAAATGTCAACATCAGAAGGAAGCTCACCCTCCTCCTTGAGTATCCAATTACCAAATTCCTCGTACTTCTGTGTTTCGTCTTTAAGGGTGAGTGCATTGAGCTCACGTGCTCTTGCCTGAATAGCCTCCTCCGACATATCCACTGCCCATTCATCATCTTTAACTTCAACCTTCTTCGATGGTGGAGCCACTGTATTTGTGAGTGTGGCAGCTGTATTGGATGATTTTTGTTTTGCAGCGATATCAGAGATGGATCTTCCACCTCCAACAACATTTGCAGATGCAGTAGCAGACTTCTTCTCTGACTTAACATGATTCTCAGGCGGATTCTTTAAGATGTAAGTCACGAGCTTCAAACGTGGGTCCACCTCTGTAATTTTACCACAGGCCTTGCAATCTCTGTTCAAATGTCCGTCCGCAGTAACCTTCAAAATGGTTTCAGGGTTCTTGCATGAAGGACACAAGACGAATTTGTTGATGAAGCCATCCAACACATCCTGTAGCTTAGCAACATCGTGGACACCATTCACCAAGTATCTATCATTCTTCTCACTGATACTTGTTTGTGCACCCAACTCAAAACCAAAGTACTTGATCACGTATGGTGTTGGTCTGTTTAGTGCACGTGCAACATCCACGGCATTCAAAACATTCGTCTTTATACCGTTACCTCTACCCTCTGTGACGGCCTCAATAGGAGGCATCTTGTAACGGTAGAAAACATCCTTGTTATCCCTGCAAATATTAATTAACGACATTTTGTGTTATTCAATGCTGCTATTCGATGTATATATGTGTATTTATGTGGGTCTTATATAACACTTGTATGTCTCTTGAATGGGCAAATAAATGATCGATCCTATTCTTTTTCGCTTTTCACCGTTTCGATGATAAAGGGAGAATTCGTCTGAAAAAAATGGAAAAAAATTTTTACCCCCTGGATCCTGCAACCAACGCGCGACAAGTTTTATAAGAAATTTAATTAGCGAGTGGCATTTTTCACCGAGCCTTGGCTCCGACTTTTTTTTTCTTCGAGGATGAGCAGAATACATGAATTACAGAGAGAGAGATTAGAGTGTTATAAGGGACTGCCAGTGTGCAACATATACACATACGTATAATCGCATTATAACCAAAGCTAAAATCTCAGCCAATAATGTTTTGCTATTTTTCTCAAAGATCTAAGAAATTTACGTTGATCAGTTCTTCTTAGGAGTGTGAAAACAAAAAAAAATACATGTATGCTTTAAAGGATATTAAGGTAGACTAAGAATAAAACTCAGACAAAAAAAAATTGTAGATGGAAATTAGCTGGAGAAGAACATGTAGCCAGACATGCTCACATCTAAAGAGATAGAGCAACAAGCTGCTGTGTAGTCCTTAATGCCTCGTATTTCACATTGGAGTTTGGAGAATTCATTAAATTCATAACTATTGCCTTACCTCCAATCTTATCTAGAGCTCTAGCCGTCTCCGGTGCTTGCTTGATCATTTGTCCAATATCGTAGCACACGATTGTTTGGTTCTGATAAAGTCTTTTCGAATCATCTGTCCTTTCGGATAGCAATGCAATAATTTGCTTGAGAAGCTTCCAGTCATTCTTCTTGAACTCATCAATATTCTCGTACCAAAACTCTTCCGATTTGTGGGATGGAGACCACACAAAAGTCTTTGTGTTCAATTCATTAGTGTATTCATCGAATGTGGTCAAGGTGGTTACCGCCTCGTTGAGAATCTCAAGCATTGTGTTCAAGTCGTCTTTTAGCTCGTTATCAGCCCATTTCCTCTCCAAGAGTTGTTTCGTGGTCTCCAATCCAGAAGCAAGAAGATAATGTTTTACAACTTGTTCTTTTTTCCTAGGGTCCGACAAGTTCAAAAGATTCAATAATGAGTCAATTGCAAGTCTTACAATTTTTTCCTTAACGGCATCTTTGGAAATAGCGTATAAGACCTCTATGATGCTTGGATATTGCTCATTCAAGTCTATAACAGCCTGTTCGATGAAGGTAAGAAGCCAGATTGAAAACGCTGTGTAGTATCTCATTTGTAGCTCGCCCTTTCTCTCAACTAGAATTTTGAATAATGGGGGAAATGAAACCTTCTGTTCAGCCCAGTAAACCTCTCGATACTCTTTAACTTGTAATAACTCCTTCAACAATTGGACACCCGCAAATTTAAAGTCTATGTTTCCAGAGCTAAGAAGTTTGGAAGCGATATAGTTATACAATGGACCAAGATGCTTTTCATTACCCTGTTTAGCTGCTGCCTCGTCTGTTAGCAGCAAAGTCAAAACATAAGCGGCACAAAGTCTGATACCTTCATCTTTAGAGCCTAGTAACTTCACCAATGGCTCATAAGGAAGAGATGTGTCCAGATGTGAAAGAGCTAGCACGCTTTTGGCAAATTCTGTTCCCTTCAACACCAAAGTGTCGATCATACTGACTAACACAAACCGGATGATATCGCTCTGGGTGTCCTTGGTGAGCAAGGATGCTATATTTTTGGCATAAACATCTGGATTTTTAAGAATCAATGCAACACGGCCTTTCACATCACTATAATCCGACACCTTCTTAAAGCATTCGGCCTCACTCGCACTTAGATAGTTGGCTTTTGCACATGCTCCCCATGCAATTGTTCTGCTTCTTGCATTAATCAATATATCATTGATGCTCTCTCCTTCCAATTTGAATTGAGGAAAATGAAGTTCAACGATAGACATTTTAGCAGTTTGTATCTTCCTCTATGCTGTCCGTAATAGTGGCGAATGTATTGGAATTTAGCTTTTCTATTAACACTACCCGGGCAGCGTTCAAAAAAGAGCGGTGATCTTTGAGGTCGTATCTCTGGCAGTACTATTCAAAATAGTCTGCTTTTTTACGTCCTATTTTTTTTATCAAAATTATCGGAATAATTGCAAACGGCGGGACGAACATCACTTCCTGCTTCTGTTCTAGCGAAAAAAAAAAATTAAAACTCAAAAAAATAAAAAATTAAAAAAATAAAGAAAGATAAATTAGTATTAGTGAGAAAATTGCATCCCTCCAACCTGCCTTCCTAAGAAGAGGATTATACTAGAGACTAAATTTGTATTCTTTACGATACTCTCCATGTTACCAGTACTTGAAATAAGACTTGTTTTCATCGTACATTTTTTAATCAAAGATACACATTTATCTATGCGATTGTGCTATTTTCTATTGTCAGCACCTGCTTTGGAAAGGGGTCCTTCTTACTCAAAACAATAACCTTATTTCCATGTGAAATATATCCCTTGATTCTTCGAGTATATATCAGGCTGGCTAGTCTGGACTCAGTTTCTTCCTGTATATATGGCCTCTTTTCACTGTAATTCTCTGCAATTGTAAACTGATTCAAAGGAATTATGTGCTTTCTTTCCCCAGTATAGAAGTGTGCGGCTTTACTAAACAAGCGGAGCTCAACGAATGGCCGCATACGGATATAAAATGAGTATACGTGCCGTTTCAGTAGAAGTACCTGGATACTTGCAACCTCCTCATCGAATTGTTTTAAATTTCCTTGCTTAACAGCCTGGTAGATCTTTTGCAAAGCTGTTGAAAGAGATGGATAGCTTTCCCACAAAGTAGAAGAAGGAAGTTGACGATATAGTAGGAAATTTAAGGGTATGAGAAAAAACAAAATTGAGATTTGGTTTTTAATTGTGTCTCCATGTTCCCGGGAGTTCTTGCAGTCAATAAGTGCAGTGTTCAAAAGTTGAGCTGCGTTCTCTAAATGATCGAAGTTCATACACTCGACCATTGCAAGATAGTACCTGTATGTCACTGATTGGGATTTAGGAACATATGATAAAGAAGGCAAGTTAGGGGAATGAAGAAGAACCTTACACATATTCCTTGCCGCGTCGAACTTCTCGAATTTGATGTAAGTCCTGAAAAGTTCGTTGGCAAAGAAATAGACAGCACCTTTCTTTTCATCTGACTTATCACTTAGGCAAACCTTGAATGGCCTTTGAAGAGCATTTGCCAATTCTTCATCCAAGGAAAGTTGAAAGTCAGCGCCGAATTGCCCCTGCTTTCGTTTTTCTTGTAATTTCACATCTGCATCGTAATCAGAAGACTGTATGTAGATCATAACAAGTTTCCTTAGTTCTGATGTTACTGTCATCAATGGCGCACAAATCCATCTATCTTCATTTCTAGCTATTTTTGAGACTTCAGAAACCATGTTGGAGGAATCTTTTATTGCATTCTTGAAGTCTAAGTGCTTCAAAGAACTCAAAAGATTGAAATAAGCAATGACAACAGTTCCCCATTGGTTGACGTTTTTGAACGAACCTCCGTTTTTTAATACCTCCGACGGCGGAAGCATTTCTATACTTTTGCTTTGCACATAATCTGGTACTGAATCCAAAGAATTTATTTTATCTAGAAACGACAAGTTTTCGGCCACAGTAGCCGACTCATGGAAACGGATACATTTACCAAATGTCAAAATATGATCGAGATACTGTCTGTGAATATCTGACATTAAAGTCTATGCTATAAAGAATGTGACAATTAAAAGAATGAGAATGATGTTTCTTTTTATACTTAGAAAAAACAAGATTAGAGGTGTTGTTCTATTCCTTGGACTGGTTGAAGTCGTACGAAATATACTTTCACTGGGAAAGAATATGTATCTGTGAAAGGTTGATATTATTTCGCGTGCTCCATAGTAGTTTTTTTTTTTCTTTTCTTCCCCCCTTCCCTTGTTTCTGCATTTGCGTTCTGACATGTTTTCCTGTATTCAATTCTCGCTCACATCGGCTTTATTTTTCTCTTGTTTCCTAGCCAAAGCTGTTCAAATGCATCAAAGCGGTCACAAGGTATGTTGATTTTGGCTCGTTGTAGGATTAATGAACTGTTCGTGATCAAGTAGGGTCCTTGTTTAAAAGTCGTAGTCATCATTCTCCTCATCCTTAAATCCCACTGAGAAAAGTACTATACTTAAGTAGATAAGAAAGCCTCCTGTTAAACTCAAGGAAAAGCTATGTCCGGTTATGAGATTGCAATGGTATAACGCCAATGGTAGGCATGTACCACTAACAACAAGTAAACCGGTAAGAAAATGGCAAAATTGCACTACTGGATTATCTATCTCACCATCATCATCGAAATCTCCTAAAAAGTTGGAATCGTATGAGGAAGTTGCACATCTTGCAATAGAATTTGGCAAAGGTGCTATTAGAAATATGACAACCACTAAAATTGGAAGCCAGTTATTGAATAGAGCACAACTTAAAACAATATTGAGGAATCCAACAGCTATCAAAACACTGAGGAATATAAGCTTTATTAAAGAACTTTTCCGTGTCATTTTTCCACTATCTATTTGTACACGTAAATTGGTTGGTCTTTTTGATTTAACTTTAGAAAAAATCTGAATGCAATTGTAGGTGTAAGTAGTAACTCAAAGATAGGGATAGATAAAAGTGTGTGTCTCTCTCTTTCATAGGGTCAACTTTTTTTTTTATGATTGTCATCCCTGAGATTTCGGCATGTGCCCCACAATTCATTTTAAGGAATGCACTAAAATTCGAACATGAATAAACTATCATAAGAAATATTCTCATCAAGTTATATATAGACAAACAAAAACTATGATGTTATTTATGAGTTCGTTTAATTACAAGATCTTTAAAAAAGAAAAAAAAAGAAAAATAAAGAGAAACAGAAAGAAGTACCGCCAGTAGCGCAAATAGATACAAGGTAAGTTTCAAATCAAAGCAAGTAGCATACAGATCACATTTCATTAATCAGTCAGCCCCTTTATTTGGACTCTGAATCATTACCCTTGGATCCGTTGTCACTGCTACCGTTGTTGTTCTGGTTCTGTTGGTTCTTATACATCTGTTCGAACAACTTTAATGACTTCTGTTGCAAGTCATCCAACTGTGCCTTGATGTCCTTAACAGCAACATTCTCACCAGCATTAACCTTAACAACCAAAGCTCTCAAGGAAGCAATAGCAGATTTGACATTGTCGGCCTCAGCCTTATCAAGCTTGTTACCGAACTCCTTCAACGACTTCTCAGTGTCATTACAGAGCTGGTCAGCCTTGTTGGCAGTCTCAATCGTCTCCTTTCTCGACTTGTCCTCTTCCTTATACTTCTCAGCATCGTCCACCATCTTCTCGATCTCGCTGTCAGTCAAACCGGAAGAGCCGGCAACGGTAATAGAGTTGTCCTTACCGGAGGCCTTATCCTTAGCAGAAACGTTGATGATTCCGTCAGCATCAATATCGAATGTCACCTCGATCTGAGGAACACCCTTTGGAGCAGGTGGAATACCGGACAACGTGAAGTTACCGATCAACTTGTTGTCTCTAACCAACTCTCTCTCTCCCTGGAACACTCTGATCTCAACAGATGTCTGACCATCAGCAGCAGTGGAGAAGACTTGTGACTTCTTGGTTGGGATCGTTGTGTTTCTTGGAATCAATCTGGTAAAAACACCACCTAAGGTCTCAATACCGAGAGACAATGGAGTAACATCCAACAACAACACATCCTTAACCTCACCTGACAAAACGGCACCTTGAATAGCAGCACCAATGGCAACAGCTTCATCTGGGTTCACAGACTTGGATGGATCACGGCCAAAGAGGTTCTTGACGGTTTCTGCGACCTTTGGCATTCTGGACATACCACCGACCAAAATGACCTCTGAAATGTCGGAGGTTGAAAGGCCAGCATCCTTCAGAGCCTTCTTGCATGGCTCGACAGTCCTCTTAATCAATGGATCAACCAATTTCTCAAGCTGAGATCTGGTGAACTTCAAGTTGATGTGCTTTGGACCAGTTGCATCTGCGGTGATGAAAGGCAAGTTGATCTCAGTTGTGACGGTGGAAGAAAGTTCGATCTTGGCCTTCTCGGCGGCTTCCTTAATTCTCTGAATGGCCATTCTGTCCTTAGAGAGATCGATACCACTCTGGTTCTTAAAGTTGTCCAAAATGTAGTTCACCAAGCTGTTATCAAAGTCCTCACCACCCAAGTGTGTGTCACCGTTGGTGGATTTAACCTCGAACACACCGTTATCAATATCCAAGATGGAGATATCAAAAGTACCACCACCCAAGTCGAAAACGGCAACAACCTTTGATTGATCGGCCTTGTCTAGACCGTAGGCCAAAGCAGCAGCAGTAGGCTCGTTGACAACTCTAGCAACTGACAGACCCACGATGGCACCAGCATCCTTAGTAGCCTGTCTCTGGGAGTCGTTGAAGTAAGCTGGAACTGTAACAACAGCATTCTTGACGGGCTTTCCGAGGTAAGCTTCGGCAGTCTCCTTCATCTTGTTCAAAACAAATCCACCAATCTGGGATGGAGAGTACTGTTTTCCTCTAGCTTCCAACCAAGCGTCACCATTACTGTGCTTGACAATCTTGTATGGAACCTGTTTGATATCTCTCTTGACCTCTGGGTCATTGAACCTTCTACCGATCAATCTCTTGGTGGCAAACAAGGTGTTCTCGGGGTTAACAACAGCCTGTCTCTTGGCTGGGATACCAACCAATCTCTCGCCATCCTTTGTGAATGCAACGATAGATGGAGTGGTTCTGGAACCTTCTGCGTTCTCGATAATTTTAGGAACCTTACCCTCCATCACGGCGACGGCAGAGTTAGTGGTACCTAAATCGATACCAATAACAGTTCCGGTTACCTTGTTGGAGTTGAACCTAACCTGCTTCTTGGCTAAGTTTCTTAATGGTTTAGAAATAGCGGCAAACATCTCTGTACCTCTACTATATACAAATATCTTAGTGTAAAATGCTTTTCAAAAAGGGGAAAAAAAAAGAAAACTTAAATAAAAGAAGCCTTTAACGTAAAAGAGTAAAGCAATGATCAAATAGTCAAAATGTGTGTGGACTCTTAATTTTCTTTAAGGGGTTGGAAATTTTGTAAAATGCCCGGAACTGCTCTTTTTATGCTCTTCTTCTCAAATCTTCGGAAATTTTCACCACTTTACTTCCTTTATGCTAATTCACCCACAAACTTTACATTTTAAACAGTTTTTTTCTTTCATTTTCTTAATTTTTTTTGACAATCAGGACAAAGCACAAACCCTATTATTGCCGAAAAAAAAAAAAAAAAGCCTTCTCTTTCTCAGCTTTCAGTTAACATGTTTTTCTTACCCGCGAACAAAATACAGTAAGCTTTATTCGAATACAAACTTTTTAAATTTACTCATTTCTCTTACATTTTTTCATTTACGCTTTAGATCCGTCCCCACGCTCGAGAACCCCGCCTTTGCAATACCGGCATCACATTTTAGTTTTTCACGTCTAGATCCCCTGTTTTATTCAAGCGTAAAAGTCATTATCTCGAAGTATTCTATACACTCATGCTGGTTGCTATTTATTTTCTTCTGTGTGAATTCATGTTCTATCAGTACTTTCCTGATCTCCCTATAAAGCCTATACTAATGTAAGAAAAAGGAAGTCCAGTCATCTTTATTTTTTGCTGGAAAATTCTATCAGCCACCCTCGCTACTCGTTTTTTAAGGCTCTTTTTGAAAAATTTGTTTTTTGGAAACATTTTTCATCCGCCTTCCCTAGGTCGAATGACGCGTCAACTTTGAAACATTTTCATCTCATTTCATTTCTCTGTTTCAAACTAGCTTACCTACTTATTCCTGCAGATATTTCCATCAGTACTTCAAGTAAACTTCCGAGCGATTTTTAATTTGGGTAAATCGGCCAATCTATTTAGATTGGTTATTCTAACTAAGCGGACTTTATCAATTGTGACATATCTAATACCATCAATTGCTTTGTCCAATTTCTTTACACCTTCGATTATGTCTTCTAATGCCATTGGATTTCGTGATGCATCATTCAGGATTCTCGCAACTTGAGTCATCGTGAGGCTTTTGACCCCACTTCCAGGAGGACATTCCACGTAGAAAGCATCGTAAATCATCTCTAACTTTGAATTTATGAACCTCTGCTTCCGTCTGTGTAACTCTCTCTCTGCACTTGAGTTATTTTTCTCTTTATTTCTTATCCTCTGTAAAATTGATTCTTTGTTCGAGGCTATATTAGCATCTCGCTCATGAAACTGAAATCTAGTACTGTCATTTTTGACTATGGCTTTTTTTTGGATAGGTTTGATCCTTATTTGCTTGTCTGTGCTTTGCAATTCGGGCTTAAAAGTGATGAGATGCTGTATGTCTTGATCATCTTTTAATCCACTCATCTTCTGGTCAAGAGCATGTGAGAATACCTTTAAACGACCGCTCAACTTCATTATTGGTGAATTTGTTAGAACGTTATTGCTGTCTTGCAAATCATCGTTGTATATACTAACAAGCACGTTATCCTCTATGTTTGAGTTTATTTGTAGCACTTTCACATCATATGATTCTGGAAATACAGATTTTATTAGTAGGATCGCCTTTAAATTCAATTCTGGGATTTGTTGTTTAAGTTCCTTCAATGTATGTTTTCCAGATCCCCGGTTTCTTTGAGATTCAACAGCCATCACTGTATCCAATCTCTTAAAGCAGTCCACAATTGAATCTCTAATATGCGAATTTTCCATCTTCTGTCCATCATTATGTAGATACATAGTATTGGGGTCTAATGTCAATTTAAATTTGAAGCATAGTGAGGTCTTCCTCAGATCAAATATCTTGAAGTCACTCAGATCATAATATATTTCACGCGCTATAAGAAAAACTATCTCAATGCCAAAATATTCTCCTTTTACGCTCCCTCCCCTACAAAAAGCAGTAAAGTGCAGTGAAATAAATGGTTTCCACCTTACAGAATTCCTCCCCTTTGACATTGATCATTTTATTGTTTTCTATATATCCTTATACCCTTATTTCTCGTGCTCCAGGAGAGCAATTTTAGACAACATGGATGCTAGTTGAAGGAATGTTGAAACGCCATCCAAAATCCTCATGTGAGTAAAGCCTATGAGACGTATAACTTCCAACCTTTTTTCCTCACTCAACTTGTACATAGTTTTCATTACTCTAAAGCTTACAGTAATGATGTCGATAGCTGAATATCCCTTGTCCCAGAGCTGTTTCAAAATATCCAAGCTCTCGTCTATTTTTCCCTCGGTAGCAAGCATTAGCATTTTGGAGATCAAAAGTGGATGTGGTGAGTCCACAATCTTGTAAACATTTTCAGCATTCACCAAGTTAAATCCATAATAAGTACTTTGGAGGTTGTTGATGGCTTGTCTCATATCTCCCTCAGCTGTAAATATTAATGCTGCCAATCCGTCCTCGGTGAATTCGATCTTTTCCTTATCCACAATTCTTTGTAATGCCAAAAGCACCTCGTCATCTTTTAGCCGACTAAATCTTAGAATTGCACACCTACTCTGAATTGGTTCAATTATCTTACTGCTCTGGTTGCATGCAAACGCAAACCGTGTAGTATTTGAATATATTTCCATCGTTCTTCTCAAAGCCTGTTGTGCTCCAGCTGTCATAGAATCCGCCTCATCCAAAACGACAATCTTCTCCCTATTTGGCGGTAGCGAAACTTTCTTTTGTGCAAATTGTTTGATTTGGTTCCTCACCACATCAATACCACGATCATCTGATGCATTTAATTCTAAGATTGCATTTTTCATTAGCTTCGGGTCATCATGAAATAACTCCCGAGCCAAACACATGATAGAGGTCGTCTTACCAATACCGGGAAGTCCTGATAAAATCATATGTGGCATGTTTCCCTGTTGAGCAATCCGTTCTAAAGATTCTATAGTATCTTTATTTCCAACAACATCCTTGAGATATTGAGGTCTATATTTCTCAACCCATGGGAGCTCGAGATCAAGTGGATATTTGGTAGCCGGCATTCTGGATATCCGTATAATTTCTGTATCTATGCTGTTTTGCACCAGGATTGGGCACGGTTATAATCTTTTGGTTGTTAGTAAAACAAAAAGTTCTGTCTAAAGTATATATTTGCCAAATCCAAATAGAAATTTCTACTTTTTTACGCGCGGTCTATATTTCACTTTCGCGTGAAGTCCCAGTGATAATTTTCAGACGACCCTTAACTCTTCTCAGATAATCACCAATTTGTTTGTTTTTTTATATAATTTAATAAAAAACTATCAACTAATACATATTTATAGTACAATTTAGAACAGCTCCGTCCTTACCGACTGGAATGTTTTCTTCTTTTCGAATCAGCCCGAATTGTGTTTGACTTCCTCTTATGAACCAGAGAAGTGAGATCGTTCACTAATGGCTGTACTTTTTGTTCATTTGCTTTTATCGATGACGAAGAAGCCTCTGCCACTACAGTTGTTGCCTTGGGTTTCTTTGTTGTAGAGAGCTCACCAAGAATCCCCTTCATTATAATATCTTTCTCGGCTTTGATTTTCTTGTTTCCCTTTTCAAGATCGTAAAGACGCTGTCTCATTTCCTGGATTAAGTCTTTATCGATATTCTCGCCCTTGTTTTGTCTTTGTTTGATTGTTTTAAGTGCTTGTTTCATGGCATCTATGCTACCACTTAAATCTGAAAACTCTAATGCAAGTGATAATTTGTAATATCCTTCTGTAAGGCCGCCTGATGCAAATGGATAGAGTTCTCTTCTGAGCTTCATCATAGATGTTAAATCCAGTCCAGCCTGTGAGAAATTGTCAGTCTCTAGCGAGATATCACCCAATAGTGCATATACATCAGCCAATTTCTTTTTCAAAAACACAATCTTTGGTTTCCCTTTAAGCGCATCATCATTGTCCGACTTCAGATACGGAGTGGTTAATTTTTCGTTATTTTCCTGGGACAAATCTTGTATCTTCTTCACCAATATCGTTCTTGTAAGGTCAAGGATATCCCATGCAATTTCGAAGTCTGACTGCTGGGCACTCTCTTCCTCTTTGCCGTCTTCTTTCTCTTTGTCAATCTCTTGTTTCTTCAGTTTGTGTTCCATATCTTCCTCATCTTTTTTCTCATCTTCTTTCGATGATGTTATTCCATCCTCTTCATCCTCATCCTCTGCTAGTTTATCATTGAACTGCATCATTCCATCATCGCCTATTTCCTCCTTTTCACTACCATCATCATCAGTACCACCTTTATCTCTGTTTTCTTCATCCTCCACCTCCTTTTTTGTCTCTTCTAGTTTTTCATCAGCGGCTTTCCTCCCCAACACATCGCTGCTTGCAACGGCATTTTCAAACAAGGACCAGCCATACAAGTAAAGTAAATCAGGATCATCCTCGCCTATCTCTAGGTTGTTCAACTCGCAGGCTTCTGAATATAACTCCACTGCCTTCTCATATTGTTTAGCAGCCATTGCTCGGGCGCCTTCGTTCAACACTTTTGTTATCTCAGCTGAATACTTTGTCTCAGACATGGTTTTAATGTTCTATTTCGTGATTAAAAGCAACTATAATATCCGACTCTTCCTGAAAGCGGAAAGTATAAAAATGTGAGCCTGTTAGGTGTGAAGAGAAAAATCCCAGTAGAAATTTGAGGAGCAACTGATTTTTCAAGTGCTTCAAGTATTCCTAATATATTTGACACTTCTAATGTCCAAATATTGCAACCTAAAAGGATGATAGCGTAATATGTACTTTGTAAGATGAATTGGTGGCATTAGTAGCATGATGTTTACGTTCTTAAGCAAAATACTCTACTGGGGTGCTCGAAAATTTACTATGGCCCTTTTTTTTATTGATTTCCTTCATTTCTCGTCTGCGATGATTTATCATATTTTTCTTGCTGTCAGTTTGCTACTGTAAATGCTACTATATTCTTTTCTAAGTCGGAGACACCGTAAAAATTGTCTCCATATTTGAGTTTTGGTATCTGGTGTATCTGACTGGCGAGTCTCCTGGCTTTCGCGTATCGATGCAGTTTCAAGGATGCTGCTGCTATTCAGACCAGAGTGAAAAAAAATTTTAAATTAAAAAATAGGGCGTTGGTTTTTTAGCGTGCTTGTGTAAGCTACTTTTTTCGGTGTTTTTGTTTATGTATATAAAATAGTGTCTTTGTATGCGACGCGTATCGAGAGTCTAACTAATAGGCGCCTGGTATCATTTTTGGAACTAATCCATATCGACGATTTTACGATATTATTCCAATATTAGGTGGGTGCAAATCAAATATATTGATATTGAATATGAATTATCTGTCATTTTTTGTGATTATTTTTAGTTTGCGACAACCTGATGCTGAAGTTTAAATGTAATTAGGATCGACAATATGCCTCTATAATAGTATGTGGTAAGTTAAGTGAATTTTTCTCCCTTACTACGTGGTCTGGCATTCCCTTTTATTGATCTAAGAATTCCAATCTTCGCTAACCTGAATATTAGAGCAGCGACCAGAGATAGCAGAAATCAGCATCCTTCCATTTTTTTTGTTTGTTTTCCCCGATCTCATTTCTCGCTTTTTCCTCATATTTCATTTCATTTTGATTCTATAAATATTTTTTTCTCCCTGCTCTTGTTACGATCCAACTAGAATTGAAGACTTAGCCTCACTTCTTCAGAAGATAAATTTGACTGTTTCCTTGTAACCACTCGATTCTTACCAATAGTTAGGTGTATCTCTAAAAAATATGACTGCAGATAGTAAGTATTCAAACGCTCTTGATTTCTCCTACTGGAAAGAGCTCTAACTGATTTTGTGAGGTTCCAGCACATATATGTTCTTTTGATTTTATATTAAAGGAATTTCGAAACTTCATCTATCTTAAAAATAAACATTTTATACTAACGTTCAACTGTTCAATCGTTCTCTTTTTTAGAATCTTCTGTTAGTTTTAAAGCGGATAGTTCTTCAATCGCTGCAAGTGCGAACACGTCATCACCCGTCCCAAGCTCAGGAACCATGAATCAAGATTACTCGTCAAGCGCAGATGATATTTCAGAGGCCACAAACTCGGATACTGCAGAAGATGAAAGTGTCAGTGAATCTGAGGATGTTGAGTCTAAAAATACTGAAACAAATGTTTCTGCAAAGCCCGTGGCTAAAACCCCAGTGGCCCACAAGGTGCAAATCATCAAACGGAAGTTGAATGGCTATGTTGGATTCGCCAACTTGCCAAAGCAGTGGCACAGGAAGTCCATTCGTAGAGGCTTCAGTTTTAATCTTATGGTTGTCGGTGCCAAGGGACTTGGAAAATCTACACTGATTAATGCGTTGTTTAACAAGCAGTTGTACAAGGTTGATAGCGCTCCAAAGTTTTCCTATCGCGATCCGGACCAACCTATTCCTGTGACAATTGAGACTGTTAGTTCAGAAGTTGAGGAGAACAACGTGAAACTCAATCTCACGGTTATCGATTGTCCTGGTTTTGGTGAGAATATTGATAACACTGAAGTTTCCTGGAAGCCAATTGTCGATGAGATTGATCGTAGGTTTGATGAGTATTTAGAAGAGGAAACAAAGGTGAACCGCTCGACTGTCATTGACAATAGGGTGCACGCTCTACTCTACTTTATCGAACCAACTGGCCATGCCTTGAAACCTCTCGATATTGAGTTCATGAAGCAAGTGCATGATAAGGTTAATCTCATTCCTGTGATTGCCCGCTCGGACACTCTTACCGAGAAGGAAATTGAGAGCTCCAAGCAAATGATCCTGGAAGATATTAAGAATCAAGACATTCGTTTATTCAATCCACCTCTCTATGAGAATGATGACGATGAGACTATCACATCTACAAAGGAGATTTCTGAGAAGATACCATTTGCAGTTGTCGGATCTACAAACTATATTCAGACGCCAGATGGACGTACTGTGAGGGGACGTTCATACCCTTGGGGTATAATTGAAGTTGACAATGAGGAGCATTGCGACTTTGTCAAGTTAAGGCAACTTTTAATCCGGAACTTCATGGAGGAGTTGAAGGAAACCACAGGTAATGTCTTGTACGAAAAGTACAGAAGTGTGAAGTTGGACAAGTTAGGAATAAAGCAAGATGATTCTGTGTTCAAGGAATTTGATCCGGTGTTGAAGCAAGAAGAGGAAAAGCAACTTCATGAGGCTAAGTTGAATAATATGGAGGCCCAGATGCGTTCAATCTTCCAGCAAAAGGTTAGTAGAGAAGAGAAGAAGTTGCAAGAAACTGAGGCTGATCTCTTCAGTAAGCACAAGGAGATGAGAGAAAAGTTGTTGAAGCAGATCAAGTTGTTGGAGGAAAAGAAAAAGGACCTTCAAAAAGCTCCAGTCAAGCCTACTCCTCCAAAAGGATATTCATCCCCACAGCCTACTGCCCAGAAACAAAGAAAGGGATTCCTTCGCTAAACACCATCTGGGATAACAGACCAGTGTGCCGATGCATATGTGTAACTGCTGAATCCTAAAGATAGCTCGTAAGATATGCCGAGCACAAATTTGCTATCATGTTCCCTTCAAAAAAAATTGTATATCTTTATACAAATGTTTCTTATTTCCCATTCAACTATGTTTTTCTGTTCTTTACCCTTTCCCCTCCTTTAAATTCATCATTTTTTTTTATTTTATCTTCTTTAAAAAAAGTGATTGATCGAATTCATAAGTAAATAATCTACTGTAGTATACCATCTTTGCATTTTCTTTCAGATTGTGTTAGGGAATGATCAGCAAATGCTTTTAAAGATTACGTATGGATGATTCTCGAAGATGAACTGATTATCCCTGATAGCGTAGGAATTTAAAAAAATTTGTGGAGATTTTTCAGGTTCAAGTATCTTATTATTTGTTGTCCCTATGAGGGTGCCCTCCTTTTTTTTTAATCCGCCCAAGATCGTCATACTATGAAGTGTATGGTAAACATTCTATATTTTAACTAAAGAACACATAATACATAAAGTCTATAAACCGTATCAAAATTTTTTTTTCCTTCTTCTTCTTAACAATACTTCAAAAACGGCCGGTTTAAATTCACAAGAGTGTGTGCTTCTTTCTAGCCTTCAAAAGCTGTTTGCTCATCTTCCGATAAAATGAGTGCTGGGAGTGATTTGTATGAAATCTTAGGAGTTCCTCAAGATGCAACACAAAGTGAAATAAGGCGTGCGTACAGAAAGCTCGCACTCAAATTCCATCCTGACAAAGTTCCTGTCGAAAGACGACAAGATGCAGAGATAAGATTCAAGGATATTACACATGCATACGAAATTATAGGGGATGAAGATAAAAGGAGAGATTATGATTTGTACGGTGAGAGAGAACCTGGAATGGGATACGATGATGATGATGAAAATGCAGAGTTTGACTACAAGCCATCGCCGTTCGCTAACGCTGCCTTCAATGGAGGTGGATCATTCGACTTTTCGCCAGATGACTTTGCCAATTTCTTCAACGGAATGGGAATGGATATGAATGATGATTTCTTCACCGGTATGGGTAATGGGTCCCGAGCAAGGCAAGCAAAACCAAAGAAAGAAGGCTCTGGTAAGGCACAAAAACCGCCAAAGCCATCGCCTGATGCTGAGAGAAATAATGCTGGAAATGGAAGGACAATAGATGCACATTTCAGTGTGACGTTGTCTCTTCTCGATCTTTTCAACGGCAAGGTTGTCAAGTTGTCAGAAACAAGGGATCGAATATGTGAAAAGTGTAATGGACTAGGTTTGAAAAGAAAGGCGGTTGAAATAGCGTGCTTGGAGTGTAATGGTGTTGGTTACATGAAGAAGTACAGGCATATCAACGGAATGACATTGACTCAAACCATTCCATGCGAAAAATGCAATGGTGCAGGAGCATATTTTAGGCGAAAGGACTATTGCAGGCATTGTAAAGGAAGTGGCCTCGTCAAAGAATCCAAAATTTTGGAATTTAATGTTCCGAAAGGTGCTCCAAATCACGGAACAGTTGTCCTGCCTGGAGAATCAGATGAAGTTCCAGGCTTAAAAACTGGAGATGTGATACTTAATTATGAGCTCGAGTTAAAACCATCAGAGAGGCAGTTCCAACGGCAAGCTAACGACTTATACACTAAGGTGAGTGTGCCGTTAGTGGACGCACTATGTGGATTTAAACGCTCAAACTTCGTAAAATCTTTGGATGGCAGATGGTTGGCAATAGCTATACCCCCTGGAAAAGTATTAAGACCGGGTGATTCTATTGTGATACCCAATGAAGGAATGCCTATCCAGAATAACCATATAGGGCGTTGTGGTGATTTATATGTCGGCATAGATCTTGAGTTTCCTAAAGATAATTGGGCGCTTGAACGCAATGATTTTGCCAAGTTAAGATCGATTCTTGACATTACGTACGGATCAGAAAAGCACAATCATACTATTGAAGAAGACATTGATGCTACAAAAATTGCATATAAAATCAAAGCGAAAGGTGAATTGCCATTGGAATTCAACAGCTTCAATGCGAATACAGAGGTTAAGAATATAGGCTCCGAAAAGAAACCTACAAGCTGGTTCAACAAGTGGTTCTAATCACTGTATTTTACAGAAAAGTCATGCTAATACCTGAAAATTTGCCAGATGGTAATACGTCATACATATTTTTATTTCCTCATGTTGAAAATCAACAATTTCATATACATAGACTGTACAGTATAATAATATAATATTTTGTTATCGGCGAATGTATCACAGCTACTAATTAATCAGCGAGTTCTTTGTGCGTGCCATCGTAGAATGACTCAAATTATATGCCTTTGTTCTGTTCTTACTAAAGCCTCTTCGGCTTAAAGTCGTCACGATTTCCTTCATAATAACTCTTTATTTTTTCCAGCTTTTTTTCTTCAGTTTCTTCGCCTGATTCTGGAAACTCAAGTTTCAATTCAAGACCTAACCCACTTGAATCTGCTGTATCATTTGTCCTATCATCGGTATCATTGTCGAAGTTTGGATTCATAACATCTGATAGCACTTTCTTGCTCTCGTGGTCTTGCTTCTCTCGCAAATCTGAAAAGTCTAATTCCAACGGATCCTTGAATTTATCTAAACTGTCCATCTGGACTGTGTCACTTTTGGAAAATACGAAATCTAATATTTCCTTTGGAACTGGCTTGTAACCATCTGGTGTCTCATCTTTATTTTTCTCCGATCCTTGTGGTACAATTTCAATCTCTTCGTCATCAAAATCATCGGATTCATCAAAATCAGTCGCATGTGTTGATGCAGACGCAGTTTGGTCGATCCTCTTTTCTTGCAAAGCTTTCCTATCCCCAAATGGTAAGGCAATCTTGTCTAATTTCTTGCGATGTACACGATTTGCCTCAGGTGAGTTCCGCGGCACCTTTAATTTTGTAACACCAACATTTTCCTTTTCATCAAGCGTACTTTTAAGCTTATTTGAAGATAATGATGCAGTACGTACTGTTCTTCTTGCTTTATTGAAATTGCCTGCATTTTCATTGTTTGTATTCTTGTAGCTAGCGAATAGGTCCGGCCTAGTCCTAGCTGTTGAAAGTATGGATCTTCTAGAAAGAATTGAGTTAGATGATTTTGTCCTTAAAACAGTTTTCTTATGCGGCTTCGTTAAAGTGTGCTGTGATATCTCATGAATATGTGACTGTAAGGTACCTCTAGAAGGAGGTTTTACGTCTGAGTAGGCCTTGCCGTTCTGCTCGCTGTTCTGTTGTTTAAGTTCAGTTCTCACGTTATTTTCTTTATTTATATCCTCCTTATATTTTCTATTATCCACTCTCTCCTGTCCTCGAGACTTTGGTGAAGGCATTTGCGTGTTCTCTTTTTCGTTGTTCTCTCTCTTCTTTTAAGGGGTAAAGCTTTGAATGAATTTAATCTTGAAGCTCCCAAAAATGACAAATTTTTTGATGACTGTAGCACTTATAATGTTAATATATATCCTATCTTGTACGAACGGTACTCTTCACAACAGTTTTAGTAGAGATATTCTTACAATCGATAACTTTATTGCGTTGTAAACAAATTAAATTACGGAAGCGCGCTATATAAGAAAGAATCTTTAGAAGTGCACAGGATCAAAATTTAGCACAGCCTAAAATTATAGCTGAGTTGTAAAAAAAAAAGAGGTTCTGAGAGAATATATCAAATCAAATATACAAGCGATTAAATACAAGTTGAAAGCGTTACTGAATGTAGTGGGGATAACTTTCTTTGTATGATTTCAAAATCGAATTACGCTATAACCTTACTCTATCGTACATTGGTACGAGAAATACTCAGTTGTCCCTTGGATAAAGTTACCAACCGAAGGTTATTGAAGTATGCTCATAAGAGATTCTCACGGGATGTTACAGACTTAGGGTTGCTTAATAAAAGACCACTTTATGCACAATTAAAAGAAGCTAAGATTTTCCTTAGTACATTAAAGGGAGCCAGTCGTGATCGGAATCCTGATTTGATCAAAGATCTCCTTAGTTTGTCATATATTCACCTTCCATCCCTAAAATCGCGATGTCCCCTTTGGCTTAATGATTTTCTCCTTTGTAAGAGTATAGGAAAATGTGAAAAGAAAGCAATTCTTCAAAAATACGGTGGTATGCTGAGAATAAGGCATCTCATGGATAAGTTTTCCTTGGATGATCAAATGAAGAAGAAGTATCATGATTATTTTGCAAAGAAGATGGCCAATTCGACTCCAAACAGTGAGCCAGTAGAACTAATTTTGAATGATAAGAAGCATCCACTCACAACAGAATCTCTCCAAGGAAAACTAACACATGATGTTCGTTTATTGGTAAAGTTTAGGAACGAGTTTGATAAAGCAATAAAAACAAAACTTAAGCTTCCCCCGTTAACTATTAATCTGATGCCTACTAGGTTTGGGGAGCCGCTACCGAAAGTTCGATTAATTAATATTATGGTGAAGAGGTTAACGGATATTCAAAATTTTTATTTGCACTATAGTCCTATATCTGCTTCAGACATGATTTATCTTGACAATTTGAGTAGCTCGGGTTTCTTTGAAGGCCAAAAAGATGTTCTTCAAGGCTACATGCTGTTTACGGAGGATTGTTATTTTGTTACGGAAGACGCAAATATTGTGACTTCACAAATGAGTGAACATATTTATAACATGCCAGCTAAGTTGAACGCTTTATATAAACAACTTTTGGATGTGCACTGATTCATCATTGGTAATGAAGTTAATACTCTAAAACTTTGTAATGCTTCTTGTTCCTATCTAGCACTGCACAGCTTCTTCTGATTGGATTATTGGTTAAAAAGGTGGCGATGGTACCATCCTGGCTATCGGTGAGTTCTACCCTATCTATAATATTGGCACCATCATCTAGGTTACTGAATTTACCGCTTCTTTCTTTTGCTAACTCTAGCAAGGTTAATGTTGCGTTCGTATCATGAGGCACAAGCACGACAATCTGATTTGAGGGACCCATAAGCCGCGCTTGAATGTTACCTGTTGAATTGTTGATCTTGTGTACATCTTCTGTGGTCACTGTTTCAGTCGAGGTATTAAATGTTAATGTTTCAATCTCCCTTTTGGAGCATAACGTGAGAGTAACAAGGTTATCATTTATTGAAAAGTCACAATTTGAGATTTCTGCAAGTTTGCTGTCAAATGTGTGTATAATTCTGGATGACATCAGTTTTCTCATACTGCACTTCACATCACCAAAAACCTGTGTCAATTCTATGTCTAGTGATGTGTATAACTTTTTAATTTCCTCATCTTTGTGCTTCATCGCTGATTTGTTTGAGATCGAAAGTAAGAAATCAATTATATCTGCCGTTTCTATAGGCTTTGTTGGCTTTTCGTCCTCGGTAACTTCCTGAATTATTCCACCGAGCCAATCCATAACACTTTCAAAATTCTTTTGCTCCTCGTTCAAGAGCATCATATATTTATAACATGACTTCATAATGGATCCTGTTATTTCTATAGCCGAATCGATGCTTTCCTGCTGTAAGCCAAGCAGTTTGCTTGTCTCCTCCCATTTGGATAGACCCTGAAGCTCAGTAAGATAGATTATAGTATGTTGCAGTGCAGGTATTATAGAGCAAAATATAATTTGTCTCGAGCCTTCGAAGTGTTTTTTGCCTAGCTTAACCCAACGTTTGATCCCACGATCACCTAAATAATCCGTCAACCATGTTTTGGTGGCATTTGATAATGACCCTGTTAGGAGCAAGTCATATAGATCATAGACTGGGTCATTATTCTGTTGATTTTTACTGTTCTCATCAATCTCTCCTTTGAGAAGATCAATAATCCTGAGCGTGTAATCTGCAAATGGTTTATGATTGATCTTCATTTGTTCTATGTGCTTTTGAAGCCCGTTCAAAAGTCCAATAAGCGTTGAACAACTGTGTGACACTAATGGTAGCTTCGATCCATACTTTCGAACAAAGTCAATATATAACCTAACTATTTGAAATTTATTGCTGTTGTTGGTTCGGGATAATATGAAATGAGAAGACAAGTCCTTACTGGAAACTATTTTTATAACATTTCCGTTCTCAATTGGCAACTGATAATCTTCAAGTGTAAACACACCAGAAAAAACTAGTGATGTCAATCCATCAAATGAGCATATTAGGAGTAAATCTAACAATGACGATGATTTATTACTTGAAGAGAACTCATCATCAATTGCCGCAATATTTTGATCCGAAAGTTTTACTAACGAATTCTTTAAATGAATATCAAATAGTTCTTTATAATATGACTTCTTATCATTGTTACCTATAGGTTTGGTAGTACTTGACCATGTACATACCCCAACATGATTTGACATATATGATTCATTAATGTAAAAGGATATGACCTGTTTCCCAGTTCCTGTATCAAATAGCGTAATCTTCCCCAAATTTGATATTACGACAAAAAGTTTACCGTCAGGCCTCCAGCACAACTGAGCAATCGACTCGTCCTTATCGTCGTCATATTCCAATTCTAAATCCCAGACCTTTTCTTTATTCAATCGATAAATCCAAATTGTGTTGCTGTTCAGTTGAAATGATACCAAATCCATACTTGGGCACAACTCAAAATTATTTGCTGTAGAGAGTCCCGAAGGGAGAGTCCCTTCGGTTAAAATCTCAAACTTCCCTACTTGTGTTGACATATACCTAACAGTTTATGTTGTATCCTGTTTCTTAATTGTTGAAAATGGCTTTATAACACAAGAGATAATAATACGCGGAATATTTCTGGAGTCAACAAACTATTGATCGAACGCGGAGGATGGTAGTACAGCTGGAAATGTCTCGGGAGGGGAAAAAAATATGTTCGTGAAAAGCGAAAGATAATCAATTTCTTCTGGGCATATGAAGAATTCAAGATACAGTTTTAATAATAATGCAATCCAAACTAGTATTTATGACTGAGAGATGTTCAAAAAAAGACCAATACTAAAGTCATTTTCCAATCTCCGCAATTCTGAGCGGAGGAAGTTGATGAAAGCAACGATCGCTGACTACACTTTACCAGAGCTATCACTGTCTTCCGACTTTCTCGAGCAGTACCTCTTCCCCAAAGTTATCGAAAAGGCAAATTTCAAAACAAGAACTGTTATAGGGGTTATATATGTTGATAAGGCTACTGGAAAGCCCATTTGGTTTAAAACAAGAGATTCAAGACGTTTAAGGCCTACACTTTACACCCTTTGGAAATCACCTTACCTACTTCCAATCGTTCACACCCCAGCAGAAGTAGTGAAACGTTTGATCAATGGAGCAGATTTGATGGCTCCAGGTTGTATACCACCTTTTGATCCAGAACTAACGGAAGGTGCTTTGGTTGCTATCTCTGCAGTAGAATCTCCGAAGGTCATTGTTGCTATTGGCTATTGTGAGATCAATCTTGCCGGTCATACCACTGCTTCGACTCTCAGCGGGAGGGGGGTGAAAGTTATTCACTGCTACAATGATGAATTATTTAGAATCGAGCAAAAGCTTGAACCTGATCCTCTTCCTCATGATTATGATATAACTCTCCCTACCGACAAGGCCAAGTTACTTGTTTTATTGCAAAGTTGGCAGAGGGACAATGGGATTGATCTGACAGATACAGTGAGTAACGATATAGAGGAACTAAAACTAACCGAAAACAAGCCTGAGAATGAGACAATTTTGAGTAGAGATGACGAAAAAGAAAATACGAATCTTGCTGACCATGAGGACACTTATGAACTTTCCACAGAGGATGTTGATGACTTCTTCATTCGTGCAGTTGTGGGTGCTATCGTCCAAGATAAACCAGAGCTACCAATGAATATTTCTACATTTATTTCTGCGCACATTCTTAAAAATCTGCCTCCAGTTAGCCCAGATATTGTAAACATAAAGAAGACATCATGGAAGAAACCTCTCAAATTTTTGCAGGCCATGCAGAATTTGAAGCTTCTGAAGCTAAAGGGCAAAGGTACTAATGTGATGGTTATTGAAGTCGCTGGAAAAGATCATCCAAAAATTGCCAACTTTGAACCATTTAGGACAATTCGGCCAAAGAAGAATAGGCAAATAGGTAAGGAGAACGGCACTTCTCGGGAAATAAGCGTTTTTCAATTTTATCTACCCCGATCTACCACTCGTGAATTTTTTAATAGGCTGGATGAGAACTATGATCAATATTATGAAGCGCATGATATTCATGTACTTCTAGATACATATATCCGGAAGTTTCATCTACCTTTGCCGAATGATCGCAAAGTAATAAGGGTGGATCAGGTTTTGAGATCTATGGGTGTTAAAGCGGAAAGAACTAATGTGATAAAGAGAAACCGTGTATATACTATGGTCATGGCACATAAAGCAAACTTCCAACCTTATTACAGGATCGAAAACGCACTTTTAGAAGAAAACAATATAACAAGTACCAAAAGAAAGCTGAAAAAAGGATTTCCACCAAAGATCAACGTTGGACTTGAGCTCAAAATTGGACGAAAAGTAATGACCGCAATCACTGGTCTTGAACCTTATGATATTGAACCCCAAGACTTAGCTGATATTCTTAAGAATAAATGTTCCGGATCAACAACAGTTTCTAAAAATGAGAATGAACAGGCAAAAGTCTCCGTACAAGGATCACATATTCAATCAGTTCAGGAACTCTTGACAAAGAAATACTCTATTAAAGAGTCGTGGGTTAATATTCAGAATACTAGGAGAATCCATAACCGCAAACACTAATAATATCTATCAGTCACATTTTTTTGTATATCAGTCACATTTTTTTGTATATTACAGATTTATAAAGTAATTAAGTTTTGCGTACTTCAATAAGTTCTTGATATTTTGTATGATATTGTTGCTTTTGTAAGTCCCTCTAACCCATGTTAGGGAAGGCTAGAGACGGGAAAAGGCATAATTTAATGGATTATAGTTTATGTTCGTGTAACGAATACTGCATCCAATTTATGTGTTGAAGAATGAGTCTGTAGTCAGGAGCTTTCAAACATATGAAGAGAATACTTAATATTAAACAGTCCTCATTCTATATTTCTTTTAAAAGGTGAATCTTCTCCTAAAAATCATACATATAGAGACAATTGTCAACAAGATGGACTGCCCAATAGTATAAACAGCGAAAGACATGTTTTGAGTAATTTTATTTCATTATGAATGATTACCTCATTATATTTTCCTTTACTATTTTACTTTTTAGCCCATTTTATACAACTTGTTTCTTCTACAAAGAGACGAGCACCAATAGCCTGCTTTGGTATACAACTTCTTTGACTACATTTGGATGGTGACAGAGGAAAAAAAGTAATTTCACTTTCTTCTCTAATGCAATCATACTCAACTGTTTGATATTGAATACATTAATATTTTCACACGTACTTCGGTACTTTTATATTCACCCATATTAGATAACCAACCTTACAATTACTAAACCTCGCAAACTTTTAGGTTCCTATTCAGCACTATTAAGGAGTGGGAAAGCTAAAGCCCCAGAGTAACTCATAAAGTCTCTGTCGGAACGTATGAGTTATAATGAAGTACATTCGTTGATAATTTCATTCAGATTCAATTGGTGTTTGATTTATAATTTGTGAATCGAATCAACGTTAAACAAATATTAGAAATAGTCCGCCACTAATTTATGTTCAGCTGAGAATGACCTATTCTACTTCCTAAAAAAATTATCTCTTTCGTGTATGTACTACTTTTTCCTTTATTTTTATTTAGTCTCTTCTAAAGAGACGAGGACTTTTATCTATAAATT
>MDSB01000002.1:1493883-1573312 GCA_001754015.1 Brettanomyces anomalus
TTCAGCTGATACTAAGAGTAATGTACGCATTCTCGATGGGAAAATGAACGGTCATGCAAGGGCCTCTCATGGTTATGGAGGTCGTTCTATGCAACAGAAGTCATTTCTATATCCGAACTATCTAACCAGTCTCGTCTATAACTAAGGGCATCTGCAGGCTCGGTAGTGTTAATACACAGAGCTATAGGAGCAGGAAGCAGACACATATGCCACACGAGATTTATATACTCCGACGTTATATACACCGACTTTGTAACTTGCCAAAACACAAACTTTTCTAAAAACCAAAGAAATTATATTTTTATAGAGTATATTCAATCATAATATTTTATTGATGGGCGTGTAGCGCAGTTGGTAGCGCGTCTGCCTTGCAAGCAGAAGGTCACTGGTTCAAATCCTGTCTCGTCCAATTATTTTTTGATATTATCTTTGAGTACTAATGTTGTACTAAGGACTCCAAAGAACATTGATATTCCTAAAGCGTGTACTTTTATTAAATTAAGTCTTCTTTTTTGCACTTTCAATAACACCTGAATGATTTTAATTTATAAATTATAAAGTAAAAATGCCCGTTTTCTTCTTTCCAAGTGGATAGACAATGATTGCGCTCAAAAACAACCCAACTGAAATCCCAATTGATACCTCGATCATGGTAATTCCAAAAGTTAACGTACTGTCACCAATAAGATCACTGGAAGAACCTGAAGTAGTTGATCCAGCAGAGTTCAATTGTGTTATACCTGCTGCAAGAACATTCCTTGATGCAACACTTCCGGGGACCAAATCAATGATACCCGGGTACATGGCCGTAAAAGCAGAACCACAATAACCAAGTCTGCGAAATGGCATACCAAAACGAGAATATAAATTACTGAGCAATCCCACAACAAAGGCACCAAGAGCGGCATTAAATTGTGCAATACTGAAATGCTTTGCTGAGAAGTAGTAGACGGCATAACCTGCGCTTGCAATAATTACCATTACGGGGAGTTGTGACCACCTAGCTTCCACACCCAAGGTTGCAAAAATAGTAAATGCAGGAATAAACAACAAATTCCAAATTGGAGATAATGCAGTAGCGCTACAAGTTGTTGAAGTCACAGCATTGCTATCTATCCAACCATACAACGCAGAGCCTAATGTAATACCAAATCCAAGAAACAACGAATACACTATTGCATAAAACATTCTGACCGTTCCTGAAACTATTGATCGGCTCTGAATTTCTAGGGCACCAGACAGAATGGTATATCCGGGAAGGATCATTGCTAGTCCACTTTGTACAATGGCACTGAAACAAAATATTTTGCCATTAGAAATTGAGCCAATCGCCCTTCCTAAAAAGCTTAGCAAAATGGAACTGGCAACCTCAAAGACAGAAGAATAAAGCGTGGACTTCGGTGCAATCACTAATTGGAAAAATCCAACAATACACCCCATGATAAAACTTGGAACCATATCTAACCATGACCCATTAAACCATATTATAATAAATGCACTAGCAAGTCCATAGAAAATGATCATCCAAAAGTTGTTAAAGGTGGGCCTACAAGTTAGCAAGTCATCTAACTTTTGAATTGCTTCCTCTACGCCAAGCCTGTCATGAACAACCGCCTTATATATCTCTTGGGCATCATCAAGCTTCGATAAGTCGAACCCCTGACTGACCCGTATTGCCCTGACTTCAGACGTTTTTGTCGACGGATCACCAAAAGACACAATAATAACACCAGGAAAGTAAACGAAAGAGGCATCTATTTCCAAAACTCGCGCAGTTCGCCTCATGTATTCCTCTAAACGATGATTTGGTGCACCATAACCCATAAATGCTTTGCAAAGTGTCAAAATAAACTTCTGCCTCTGCAAAATGTCTGCGATGTGCACCGTTATTCTTGCAGCTGATATTTTCTCCTTTTTTCTTTTAAATCTGTTGCGAAAACCTCTCTTACTTCTGTTCATGTTCTTTTCATCTATATTGCGTCTGAAAGATGGCATATTAAAGTCAGGTTCAACATTCTTAGAAAAACCATTCGATATTTTTGCCTTCAAGTTAGTAAAACTTTGGGAAGATCCTTTCGGGGTGATCATGCTTAATAGAGACTGCTTTGAGCCCTTGCTCTGGCCAAGTTTGGAGTCTGAATATGATCTTTTTGGACCAGCCTCACTCATTCCTTGAATATTATTTGAATGCTCGTGCAATCGCATTAAATGTGAGGTGATTCCAGCCCGAACACGCTTTCTTCCCTTATTATTATTATTATTAAAAGAATCACAGCTTCCTAATGATTCATCATCACTTGTCCAGAATATTTCTTCATCTAAGTCACTATCATACGGTCCATCTTCAGCTTCATCATCCTTTTGAGCATAATCAGATCTCAGCAAATGTTTGTTAACAATATTTTTGGCTTCTTGCATCGGCGATTCCGTTTTAAAGGAAGGTGATAGTGAAGTAACCTTATTCTCTAAATATCCTTTTAGCCTGTTCCACCGAGATTTCCTCTCATTTCTAACAGTAGAATCGGTTTCGAACGGATTTGTTTCTTCAAGGTCTGATGTGTGATATGATTCTATTGCATCTGACTGCTTCTGGCTATCTCGTAAAAACTTTTGACCGCCTATATTGACACTAGAATATGTACCACCATCTATATAAGGAGAAGAGCTATGAGGTCTAAGATCCTGAAGTTGATAAGTTTCGCTCTTCGTTGCATTAGACGGTGTCACTGAAACCCTTGGACAAGCATCTATAAAACTTCCAGGGCCTGTTTCAGAGCCATCACCTCGTAATGCAGTAGTGTTGTAGTTCGGTTTGATTTGATTCTTTTGAGATCTATTCTTTATAGGTTGCTCAAGTACAGAGCCAGTGTCTTTTTTGAACTCTCTATCAAAATCCTGTTCGATGGCGGTGTTAATTTTTTTAGAGTTATCCGGTTGTATTGGATATGGTATTTGATTTGCAGCTGATTCATCAACTTCTCTATTACTAGTGCTTGTAGACACAAGCGAAGTACTGTTACTAAAAACAGGAAATGCAAGATTGAAGGAATTATCCATCTCGTCGCTCTCAATAATTGTTATTGGCCTAGATCTGATGGCAGAATGGGAAGATCTAGAAGGTGTGAGATCTCTTACCACGCCACGAGATACAAGTGGAGATGCATCTCTTCTACCAAAGTTGAGTGTCTGCAAAGAATGTGATCTTAATATATTTCTTGAAGGTGATCTCGTTCTAGATCTTCCTCTTCTTTCTGAAGAATACGGTTCCATATGTGAACCCGATGTGGTCATTATATGCAGACCAGTATTTCAACTATTTTATAGTGATCCACAAATAAGAAGCATTTGAATTTTAATATAAAATGTGTTAATATGCATAAATTCAAACGTTGAAGAAATTGACTTGTGAGGGATTCTGATCGGTTACCTAGTGCTCAAGGCGGCCTTACATGAATATTAACTGTTGATACCTTATCAGAAGAAATTTATTAAACTTGGCGACCCGTCGATTTTAGACCTTGCAGATACAATGCTTATTATTGTAAATTTTTCTCTCCTTGGTTTCGCGTAGTTACACTTGGATTTATTTACTACTTTATACTACGCTAACGTGAACCTCCTGGTAAAAACATGTAGCGCAGAATTTGAATCGAACATATGCGAACGAAAAGAGCTGTTAGAACAGAAGTAATTCAAGATATTCTGTAAGTGCATATTTTTCAAAGCAAGAACTTTGATTTTTTTTCTTTCTTCGTCTTTCCTTCAATGAGTTCCGTCGTCACTCCAGATGATGATCAGCTATTTGTTGGGCCCGACGGCACATCATACGTTTTTTACTTGTGTCCACCGCTAAACACAAATGATGCATTGATTAAAATGATAGAAGAACACGGTGGCGGTGTAACGTATGATTTGGAGCATACATGCATTGTTATATCACTCCCAGGAAACGTCCCGGACGAATTACGCTCTGCTCACATTTATTCATATAAGGTCATACAGGATTCTGTGAAAGAAGGAATACAACAGGAATTTGGAAGGTATCTGGTCCATAATCCAGAGGCAAATGATATAGTACAAGAAGAAATTGGCGAAACTGGGGATAATAATATCAATACACCTAACGAAGATGATGTAAGATCGGGGTCACATGTAGAGGATGATGGTACTTTCAACTCGAATGATTTACAAGTTACGCCGTCGACAATTGCAGCTTCATCTGCCACTGCAGTTTTCCCGCGCCGTCATGGAATAAAATATTTCACGCCGGAAGAAGATGCCTTTCTTCTAGAAGAAATAAGGAAGAGACCTTGGTTGGGATTTCGTGGACATCAAATATACAAAGAAATAGCAGCCATGGATTTCTTTAGGAAACGTGGTCGTTCGTATTCCTCTCTACGAGAAAGAATTAGAACTCTGAAATATCACGTGGGATATGTGTATAAGGCAACCGATGACCACAAACTTCTCGTTGATGAAAATGGAAACTATGTGCGTACTTATCTAATCAAAGGTAGAACCACCTCTTTTACAGCTGCTGATGATTTTGCACTATGCAAGGTAATTTATCAGAAATTGAATCCTTATGAGAAACCAAATGGGTTTGAGACTGTACTATTTCCTACAAATTTCTTTGAAAAATTCTGCCATATTTTTGTTCAACACACCTCTGAATCCTGGCGACAAAGATTTAAAAATTATCTTCTTATATTTGGTATCAAGAACTATTTGAAGTACTATATTGTTCAAAAAAAGCAAGGGTTGGATCCTCGGCCAAGTAATTTGGCCAACAAGGAGTGGATGCGAGCTAGAAGAGAATTACGTAAAGCAGATAATGCACTACGGTTGTACTTTCCAAACATTCCTCTGGGAGATAAATTCATAGATGATAATATTGACACAATTGAGGTTCCGGAGCTTGAAGGGAAAAATCTCGAAGTTTTCACACCGGTTATTATAAGCTCGAATTCAAACTATTCTGACGAGGAGCCTGGTCGGAAAAGGCAACGGACTTCAAATAATGAATCCGCTCAGCTTGTTTCGTATGATTCTGAACCAGAAGAAGAACCACATATTGAACCAGAGCAAATCACTGCGTTTGTGGATGTTCCTACAACTTCTTTCAGAGAAAAGACATTTGTGCGTTCTTATAAGAAGTACGGGGAACCGATGGATCTCAAATCAATTATCGCTTCGAAGCCAGCGTTTTATGCCAAATTAGATAAGGTCTTTGCACAAGGATCACTAACGCCGAAACAGTTGAGTTTGGAACTACGGGAGATTGGCATAAAGGAGTACTACACAGTCTTTTTAATGCATCGATGTAACTCGAACAGACAGTTGGTGAAGAAATCAATACATCATTTCATAGAAACAAACGGACATGAACTATTATGTATCGAACCTGGAGCATGGTCAAACAAGGCGCTGAGCTGGCTTGATAAACAGAATGAGCATCTTAATACCTTACTTAAGCGATACCATGGAGAAGAGAATTTTGAGAGCGAATTGCGTTCTTTGAGAAGGACCAAATCAATTAGTTGGTGATGAGGATGAAGACGATCAAATGTGTAATTTTTTTTTCACCCTTTATTGTATATTACATGATGGAATACTATGGGCGTACGTAATTAAATTAAATATTCATAGAGTATTACACTTCATAGATTTCATTATTTTCGTAGTTCTTTTTTTAAGTTCCCATTAGTCCGGTACAGGGGTGATTGCTGAGCTGTAATTCCTACCGACATCTCGTTTATCGTCAATACTGGGGTCATCAGAGACATTCGCATTCGTTTTTAGCTTATCAAGTTCCAGTTTCTCCTTCTCTTCTCGCAGTCTCCTATATTTAGCCTTTGATTTTCGTTTTGCACGTTGCTTTTTGATTCTTTCCCTTTCTCCTTTTAGTGATTTCCAGCTTTTTTCTCCGTTTTTAAGCTCATCAACCTTCAATGCCAGTATCTGCCTTGCAATTTTCCGGTTTTGGTCCCTTGATCTCGTGGCTTGACAACTAATTACAATGCCAGTAGGGATATGTGTTAACTGGACTTTTGAGTTTGTCTTGTTAATTTTTTGACCCCCATGACCTGATCCTCCCTTAATGAATTTTTCTTTTAATTCACTCTCCGGCAACTTTGGTCTTGGTGGCATTTTTGTCAACTTGGGCACTTTTATTTTGCTGCTTTTCATTTCGTTATAATTACAGCAAGTCAGGGAGAAAGCCCGTTGCAGGCGCGATACCAGACGAGGGATAGGACACAATCTAGAAAACATTCTATAATTGAATATTTTAGAGAACATCAACGGTATGTTACTTGTTGTGTATACCTAGAATAAATAGAATGTAATCTAATGAATGCTAATATCTCTCGAACGAGAGAAGTGCGCTTGGGTGATACTTAGTCAGTGGCTGTGCAGTCCAGCATGATTTTTCTCTTTTGTGGCTGATGTTGAAAAAACTTGAAAAAAATTTTGGCTGATTGGTGATAATGAAGTGCGAGTAGCAGCGGATTTTCATGCTCATCGAGCAATGTCTGATTAAAAAAACTCATGCGAATACAATTGCACACCCACCACCTTGAACGTTTACATATTTCGAGTTAACCATAAGTAATAGTGCTTGTCTTTATTATATTTGCAGTAATTGAAGAGAAAATGATAGCGAAGCAAGTAGCAAGATTTTGCACAAGTGCAAGTTGTCTTGCCAAAAGCTCGAAACATCATTACCGTATACCTCCTGATGTCAAGCTAAGGCCACCAATCATACCTACGATAAACAACATTAAGGTGAAGGAGGATCATCCCTTGTGGCAATTTTTCTCTCACAAAAAGTTTATTCGCACACCAAAAGAAGTGCAGCATACATCTAGACCATGGAGTGTCCAGGAACTAAGGAAGAAATCATTTGAAGATCTTCATTCTTTATGGTACGTGTGTCTTAAGGAGAGAAATAAGCTTTACAGAGAATATCACATCTATTACGAAGAAGGGAGTAGAAGATCATCGGACTTTATTTCCCTTAGTGACGATATATTAAATACAATGAATAATGTTAAACATGTTATATCTGAGAGAGAGGCTGCATTGGGTAATGCTAAAGCTGAGTTTACCTCCAGCGGCAAACAATATCTTGCAGAATTTAGAAAGAAGTATTTAGAAGAAAAAGATGTTGAAACAGATGAATGGTATGATAAACTGGAGAGATTGCAATATGCCATTTTTGGTATACCAGATGTGTTAGATACAACACTAAAGGTGGATGTGAACTTCATTGAGGGTGTTAAATTTATTGGAAATTTAAAGTATGATAAGTTTGCATCTAAGATAGCAAGAGAAGATCTATGTGGATTGAATGATATTGCAGAAATGTACACGGTATTTGAAGAAAGTGCAACAGCCGACGGCCTTAAAGAAGCATGCACTAAAATAGACGAATACAGAAAAAGTAATTTGGTAATCCCAGAATCAAAGGAAATCCGTGTTGTTCAAGGCTTTATAGATGACAAGATCAAAGAGGCTGAGAACGAGTTCTCATCAGAGGCGGCCGAAAAGCTATGATCATTATAACATAGTGTACAAAGCAATTCTACATGTAAATAGGTGTACTGACCAATTTGTATTTAATGATAGTGAACTAGTGCGAATTAGAAAAGTTGCAAAGTGTTTTTTGAGGTTGACATTGAGGATTGTCTATTCTTTATTGATACATGTTAACATCCATTAGGCTGTGGATGGTCTAATTATGCTTTCCGTACTCCCTGTGAGAATTTTGAATGCTTCCTTTACCTTGCCAGCGATGTCAACCCAAGCCCTTTGCTTTGTAGAAACGGATTCTCGAAGCTCGTCAAATTGTTTTATTTTGTCCTCTAATAAGCTTGCCAAATTATCGCAAGAAAGACTCAAAGATTTTGAAGCTTTAACATCAAACACATATTCTATTAAATTTGGGTCCTCAGAATTAGGATTGATGACCTTTGCTGACGATAATATTACCTTAACATCAATATCCTCATCAAAAAGCTCATCAAAATCATGCTTTGTAATTCTAAGGAAATTAGAATGCTTTAATACACGAGCCGCTACATCATTGAGTTCTTTTCTCTTTCCAAGAAACTCAGATGCTCGGGCAATTTTTTGTTTAAGTTCTCTTTGTACTGCTATTTGTCCATCAATCAGCAAAACTAATCGCTTTGAAAGATCAGTGTCAAATCGTTCAAATTCTGCACTAATCTTGCGGTATGTTAGAGCGTCCAGATTAAGATTAAGTCTAGTCTTGAAGAATAAAAAATCCAAATCATCGCCAATCTTACTTAAATCATGATCATTTATCTGCTCTATGTTTCCTCGTCTTGCTAGTTGTAAAAGCTCTAGTAATTTTGACTTGACATTAAGATATGCGTCAAGATCTAGATCAAGAACCTTTCTTCGTTTTCTGATTGCTTGTTGTTGTTCACTCATACCTGCTGGATCTATTTTTTGGTTCGACATCTTTCTTACAGATATATTATAAAATTCCAAGTATTAAAATATCAAATACTGAAGTATATTTATTGTTTTTGCAAAGTGCGTACAACTTTTCAGTTAGTTCACGACCTATCTTTTCGAAAGAAAGAAAGAAAAAATAAAGTCTCTCTGATTACGAGCTTCAATCGTACACTTTAAATTTTTTTTCCGAGCCGTTATATGATTTTTCATATGTGAATACTACGGATAAATATAATCAAACTAATATTATCTAAAAATGTATCTTTCAGGCTTCATTCTCTAGAGCATTCTTGATGCATCCAATTACAGCTGTACTTTGAATCTTATCACTCCCTCCCTTAGATATTCCATATTCTATATCACCAAGACCTTGTAACATCTTTATTTTGGTAAGAGGCTTGAGCTCATATTTACTAAGAGTGTCCATGAATCCTTCAATCAAATCTATGAGCGCAAGACCTTCCGTTTTTCGAATCTTGTTCATCACTGAATATGAATCAGTCCAGTCTCGTTCCATTATTGCATTTAATATCACTTCGATGGATTTTGGTCTTGGAGCACCCACGCATTCGTATATCATGTCAGTATTTATGGTATTTTCAGGTTCATCCAATGCAGCAGCACAAGCTTGTAGAACATTTAATGCTTTTCTCATATCTCCTTTACTAAGTTCAACAAGGCATTTTTCGGCCGGTTTCTCGATTTTAAGCTTCTCCTCCTTAATAACTGCATCCACCCGTTCTTCTATTGCAGAGGTAACTAACGGTGAAAACCTGAACCTCGTACAACGCGACATCAAAGCAGGATTTATTTTGTGTGCATAGTTTGCAAGTATACAGAACCTTGTATTCTTGGTATATTTCTCTATGATCCTTCTCAATGCATTCTGTGCGGTGTTTGTCATTGCGTCTGCCTCGTCTAATATCACAAGCTTGAACCCTGAGCTAAAAATCTGTCTGGTGCTGGCAAAGTTCTTTATTTGATCTCTAACAACATCAATACCTCGATCATCAGAAGCGTTCAACTCCAAAACCATATTCCTATAATTCTTTCCATATATTTCTCTTGCTAACGCTATAATTGTGGAAGTCTTACCACTACCTGGTGGTCCATAAAATAGAAGATGTGGGATTCTGCCATCTTGGGCAAACTTCCTAATAGTCTGGATCGTTTCGTGTTGACCATAAACCTGGTCAAGATTTTGAGGTCTGTACTTTTCGACCCAAGGTAGGTTCTCATGCAATTCTTTATTGGGCATTCTTTCTCAATTGATGAGTATTATTTGCTGGTGTATAGAAAGACGGCTAATGCTTTTTGCTATAGTATAAAACAGATAGATTCACTGGGTCGTCTAAAGGTAGACGCGTACGGTGGATGGACATTTATTTGATTTCCTCTATTCTAATATATATCTTCGCGTTAACTTCTAGCATGAAAAACCTCACGATAATCAATATCTCAGGTAAACGGATGTTTCAGGGAAGAAAAAAGTGAAAACTCGGTGATTGCTTTTATCTCCCGTTACTTTCCTATTTAGTAAAAAAATTTCTGGTATTTGAGGATCCAACCTAAGCACACACTTGCTTTTTTTTAAAAAACTGTCATTTTTTATCTGTAATTCAAGTCTGAAAACAAAAATAAAGCTTCAGATGACATAATAGTGTCAACAAGGGTATTAAAACAAATTGCCGGTAACACACAGAATGCCCCGAAGAACCGAGACAAAAGTCAAAAGGGTCTTGGTTAGATTGTCTATTGACTCTTCTTTGCTTATTACAGGAGTTCTTCCGACAGTATGTTAAAATAGACGCCATGTTTTTCTACATTGGAACACTTGAATTTCTACTTCAAGAATTTTAAAACTATTAGGGAGTAAGCTAGCAGAATACAGCAAGAAATTTATCACCACACAAAAATCAAGGAGGAGAAGAACTTTCTTCAATAACAAACACTGAATGAAATGCACAAAGAGAAAACTAGAAAAATAGTGAGTATGAACAGAACAGGAAGCAATTAGTTCAACAGTACATGTATACTTCAAACAAACTCATCTCCAAAAATTGTAATTTGACGTTTTCGTTTTCCCGAACTTGCTTGGGGTACTAAAACCGGGAGATACTAATATCCTAGTATTTGCACACACCCAATCTCTTTTCTTTGACCAGAGAGTGAGTTCAGTTATCCCAATCTAAAAAACACGCTAGCAGATTGATATATTTATTAATCCACTACTAAGCCAGTAAGAGCATCAAGGAAAATGCACAAGCCTAAAACAAGGGCATCCTCGGGAAAAGTCGAAGTTTACGATCCTACTGAGATCTTTAATAGTGAGTTAGCCATTATACCCCAAGTTGAAAACATTTTCAAGCAATTTACAGGCATGAATCATGATTCTGAATACTATCAGGCGTCCATTAACCCTACAGGAGGAAGCAGCCAAGAGGTACCCCAAAGCATGGGGAGCACTGAGAATCAGGATTTCGAAACAATAGCATCAGGAGATGTTGATCGGTTAGACCAAATTATAACAGCCGATATTCCAACCGAACCTGTTGGAAATTATATCACTTCTTCTAGCACGATTGCTCAGTCCTCCGTGATTTTTAACACACTCTCTTCAGCAGAAAATCAACCTTTCTTCACGGACAATGAGATATTTCCAATGTCTCCAACTCAGTTCCCTATGCCAACTACTGCTTCTAGAAAGAGGAGAAAGAGTTCCAGGAAAAGTGATTCATCCAAATCAGATTCCGGCACTCTGAAAGGGAAGGCTTCTTATGATTTTATTGGAGCAATACCTGATAAACCATTTACTCCGTTTAACCCACTTCCTTATTACCGCCGTAACAACGGCTTGACCTTCAAGAACTTCAAGCAATTAAACAATGTGGATCCACATGTGACCTATGAACTGAATAAGAAATTCACTTCAAATATGTATGAACCAGCAGTCAATAAAAAGTATAACTATTTTAACACACTGCAGGGTTCATCCGGTAATACTGGAGGTGGAACCAAGGCGCTTAGCCAAGGTAATTTTGCATTATGTCCATACTGTGAGCTTACCAGAGACAACGTCTCCAACAATTGCGAGAAGATGTTCTATAAAAGGAACGATTCCAATTATTTGCATCACATGATTCAGTACCATGGTATCTTCTCGAATGGTGAGCTTGTCAAAGACCCTCAAATACGTGGCTGGGCTTTAACACCAAAAGATAAACAGCCGATTGAGGTTGTTCAATGTCCCTACTGCGGTGACCTCATCAGCCTTAAAAAATTCAAACCTGAGAACCGAATGGAGCACCGTCTTTTAAAGTATCTCAGACATGTCAAGGAGAAACACAAAACTGGTAAAAATCTCCAGATTATGCATCAGCATCAATTCTCAACTTCTGGTTGAAATTTAATTACATTCTTTTTATATATGTATATGTAGGTCGGCTGTTTCCTTCTTACTTTTGATTAATTTTGATTTTCTTTCCTTCAGTTTTTTGCATTACATTTGTCGGTTACTTGATTTTTTGAACTGTGCTTAAGAAAAGCGGTGAGAGATACTAAGGTGGTATCTTATTGTCTTCTTACCATTTCTCTTTATCCACAAATATGCGCTCGCTCCAAATTTTCTGTTTGTTATTGATCTTCTTTAGTCTAATAAACCTGTTTGAATTGATTCAGCTTAATTCGCAGACCTTATATAAATGTTTGTTAGTGTCAGTCAAATAAAGATGTACATAATGTTATTTTACAAAAGAATAGGGGTCTCATTTCATCTCCACATCTCCATCTGCATCTGCATCCTTCTCCTTGGCTGAACCATTTGTTTTTTTCTCTCCATTAGTTGGAGCTAGCTTATCTTGCTCATTAATAGATTGGGAATTTGTCGAACTAGTCACTGCTGGGGTTTCTGCACTCTCTATCTTCACGTCACTTTCAACATGGTCTGGTATCTCTTCAATTTTTGGTTTCTCTTCCTTCTTCGACTCAGTTCCATTTTTGTACTCTGCAGCAGCACTACTAGAGAAAAGGCTGTTAGAAACTCCAGGTCCTCCCACCGCAGACTTCATTTCAGCCTCGGTAAGACCAGATTCCCCTGCTGCAGTACGTTTTGTACCAACGGAATCTTCCAGATATTTCAATTTCTCCAACGGTAGCAACGTGTCCTTTTCCTCGTTCTCACAATCTTTTAAATTTGGTGCTTCCTCTGTTATCACCCACGTCTTAACCTTAAACCCATAAGTTTCCACAGGTTGTGGTGTTTGCGATTGTGATGGTGATGATTGTGTTTGCGGAGTAGATTCTAAGGGAGTCATAGGAGCTGATGCATGGGAAGGTGGTAAAATCACATTTTGTTTCTGTAACATATTTGCATCCTTTGAAACTTTTGGAGGATCATACCAATCTCTCACCCAGTGCTTATCTCCCCCAGCTTGGTCACCATAACCTAAGAAGCTTGTAGATGAAGCTGAGTTACGCGAATAATGCTTGTATAAACTTCTCCGTAATGACATTGTGACTGTCGGTTCCTGAAATAACCTCAATCAAACTAGTACTAATGCTTTGAGACAACAACGAGAAATCTCATAGATACCATTATAATGATAAACAAGGTGGAGGGTGTTTAATTCTGTGCGTAGGAGACTTTTTTTTTTTTTTGAAGTGAGGCTTACTCTTAATTTTCATTTTTTTTTATTTTTTTTCATGTTTCCCGTACATAGGGATCTGATAAGATATATAGCAGAGTTTAGAAAATTGATCATGTATAAGAGTCTTGGCTTCTACAATGTACCAATCTTGTAGTCTGGCCATTAAGTTATATAAATACAAAAATCTGCCGGCAGAAATTTATACGTTCCATGTACTAAGTCTGCTTAGATCTCACTTATATGTGCTTTAAAAGTTCATCAGCTAACAGAGAATCACGAAGACTTCCAGAAGATAGTAATTCATCATCCTCTGCACTAATGACATTTGAAGATACACCTTTTTCATCCTGCTTAGATTCAACTGTTTCTTTCTTTGCATTCTTATGACCAAGAATCAGTGACCTATGAAGGAGCGTTGATGCGGAGGTCATGTTAAACAGGCCATCAACTTCCGAATTACTATCACCAGAACTGTCATCAGAAGTTAGCGGCTGATACTCACTATTGTGATCGTATCCAGAATATGATTCATTACCCCCTTTTTGAACTGTGCTCAATTCCTCACCATCTAATCTTAGATGTTGCAATCCCTTAACTGCGGATGTTGTTTCGAAAGCATCGCCTTTATCTAAGGGTTGATCTGGAGATATTTTTTTATCCAACACCTCAGATGGTCTTATTGCAGGCATTTTCTGTGACTCTATGGATGGTCTTGTAATTTTGTCAGACTTTTGTTGATGGTAAAATGCGATTAACTGTTTGTATATTTGACCTTTGCTCATCCCCAACTTTTGCGACAATTGTGTGAAGTTGCATCGGACGCTTAATATACCATTGTTCTCTTGTACCATGGGAAGAAGATTTCTTATTGCGTCTAATCTCGCTTTGGTCGAAGTGTTGGCCTGATGATATTCATTAAGTACTAAGTGCTCTCCTTCCAAGATACTCCGAGTCTCATTAAATCGAAAGAGTACTTTCCTTCTTGACATCATAAAATATAGTACACATCTCTTGATTTTCAAGAGGAGGAATTGCTATAATCTTGATGTAGCTTTGGATGCAATCTGCAAGTACTTAAATTTCTGTAATCGGGCGAAATTTTATATCAATCGTATTACTACTAGTGCTATTTATTATTTTTTATATGTGTATATATTTGTAATTTTTTTTATCTCTCTTCCCTGATCACATCTAATTACTTCAGATCTAAATAATATTGACAAATGGATTTTAACTGCTCATCGATTTATAAAAGTCTAGTAGATGAAGAAGTGCATTTATATTCACTAAAGTATTAGGATTTTCATGCTATGAGCACTAGCTTGTCATCATCTTCATTTGACATTTCGTGCATTGATTCTAGTAAGCTTAAGATACAGATTATTGCATACGACTGTTATCAGTGTGCGCCCTCTTCTATAGACAAACAAAATGTTTCTATCAACGGTAAGCCACAAAAAGATTCATCAACAGGGATATTTGAGCATGTGCCCATAATCAGAATATATGGCCGATTGCAGACAGGTCATACCTGTCTTCTTCATGTGCATAATATCTTTCCTTATTTATATATACCGTACCAAGGAGCGACCCCGAAGAATGATAGAGAAGTTCAGAATAAATTATGTAAGTTATTGGATGAAATAAATAAAAAGTTGAAACAGTCATTTCAACGAAAGAACGATAAAGGCTCGAAAAGAAAAAGAAGAAAAAGAAAGAAGCATTCGAAAGTTCAGAAAGATACGGATGACACCGGCTCTGAAACCGACTTTTCAGATAGTGATGATGATGATGATAATAATAATAATAATAGTAATAATATCAGCTTCCATGCTGACGTCAATTTTGTGTCAGATATTTCTGTTGTGAGAGGGGTTCCATTTTACAACTACTCCGTTGGTGCAGATCCCTTTGTGAAGATAAGCTTACTTAGTCCTCGATACACAGTTCGTCTCTCTAGGTTGCTTACCCAAGGGGCAATTTTTGGACACAAGATCCAACCATATGAGGCACACATTCGATATAATTTTCAATTCCTGCTTGATTACAACTGCTATAGTTGCAATTGGCTGTCCCTTTCAAAGTTCTTTTGGAGGTCCCCATTGGTGCTTCTAGAAGAAAAGGAGGATTATCAACCATTTTTCGATACTAGTTTTACATTGTTCAACAAATATAAGATCACCCCCAATCTAAAGCGATATATTAGCTCGTACATCTTCGATAAAGGTATTGATGCCTCGAATATCCTAGACCCAAGTGAGTTTCCAAGGATAAGCCGTACCATGCTAGAACTTGATACATCTGCTTCTTGGATCGAAAACAGAAGGAGCATGGAGGAAAGATCGTTACATATAGCTGCATTGGAAAATGAGGAAACGAAATATCCAAACGAGAAATATATTAGTTCCACAAAAGCCATAATAGCAGATGTGAAGTTTTTAAGAAAAGAAAGAAAGCTTCCTCAGACAAAATCGCTGAAGCTTTTCGATGATACCGATCGGAATTTTAAGGATGAGAAGTGGGTAGAAATAGAAGAGCTAAAAAAGCAGTTCCAATATTGTTGTGACTGTTCAATGCAAGCTTTAAGTATAAGTTCTAAGAAAGATTCTATAGAAGAGAAACTCATCATAACTTCAAAAGAATGGCTTCAAGCGTATCCAACAAGCTTTGAAAGCATCGATACACTTCAATATGAACCAAACACGCAGAAAATTAGAACAGCACCTTTTAAAAAAGATGATTTCAGTACGGACAAGTTTTCAGCAAGTCTTCAGAGTTGTAATCATAAGGATAACTTATCACAGGCTGGGAAATCTTTTTTACATTCCATAGAGGAGCATGATGAACCAAGCATGCTTGGTTCAGACTCAGAGGATCAAGGAAATGAAGGTGAAAATCTGACAGCGATGGATGGTAATGCAGCAAATGATGGTGAAATCAGGGGTTCAAGTTTAGAAACAAGGAAAGGCAAAACTAATCAAGGGCAGTCTGGGAACAACTCGGAAGCTGATTTGCCAAAGGATATCACACAGAATAACCAAAATCTCATTGATGCTGAAAACATAGATCTAAAACTGTTTAAAGCTACACAGCCTCCTTCAAAACTACCCTTGCATACTATGTCCTCTGGAGATTTCCCAAGTTCACAAATGAAAACTAAGAATTCAGAATCATTTCTTTTGCAACCATTAAAAGAGCGAGAAACAACAAGGAAGTATCTCTTCAAATCACAGGTGAATCCACCAAGGTATGGAACATACAATGACTTTCTTAATAGTCTTGAGCAAAACTTTGGGATGCTGAAAGTCAACTATAAAAGTCCATATTACTCAGATAGGGCAAACTTTGACAGTTCACCATTTTATTTTGCTGGCAAAAAGTTCAACTTAAAATGTCTAGATATTGATGGACTAACACCATTTAAAAGTGTGAACAGTATAGATATGTATCCAGATTTTAGCATAGATCCGGAAGTTCAAAGTGTATGGAGATTTTCAGGCATTTCGCCAGACTATTACTCGGTTCAAGAATGGTCTTTGGAGCGAAGTTCAAACTTGGAAAACGATAAATCGTTACTTTTCGAGTCTGAGATTGAACCGATCACACAGAATATGCTTCCTACAAAGAGGGGGCAACATGTAGAGCCAGTTGAAAGAAAGAAGACACATTTCTTAAAACTAATAACTTTGATAATGGAGCTACATATCAATACTCGAGATGGGCTGCAACCAGATCCTTCAAACGACCCAATTGGTGCAATATTCTGGAGTTTTGATAAATTGCATAACCCTTATCCTCTAGATATCCCAAAGGCTGGAATTTTTTTGGTCAGGAGTAATGGGGTTCATATGAGTTTAAATTGGGAGAAGTTTCTCAACATACCCATACGTGTATTTGATGCAGAGGAGGAAATGATTTCTTCGTTGGTCGGTTTAGTTGAATTAATCGATCCAGATATTTTGAGTGGTTACGAGATTCATGCTGCTTCATGGGGATATCTTATAGAAAGATGTAAGATTGTTTACGATATAGATCTACCAATTCGGTTGTCGAGAGTTTCTCAAAAGCAGAGAAATAAGGTTGGAGACCGATGGGGGTACACACATGCCTCTGCCATAAGGATTACTGGTAGGCATATGTTGAATCTATGGAGACGGTTAAGAGGGGAAACGAGTTTGGGAAGCTATTCTATCGAGAATGTAGCATTTGAGATTTTAGGATACCGAATTCCCCACTATAATACTCAAGTATTAACGAAATGGTTTACAGATAACAACCCGAAGTCTTTGTTAAGTCTTCTCTGCTACTATTATCACAGGCTCATGGTTGAAGTAGAAATTATTGACAAGCTCGAAATCATAGAAAAGATAACAGAGCAATCAAGGCTTTTGGGAATTGATTTTTACTCCATTATTTATAGAGGCTCACAGTATAAGGTGGAAAGCTTGCTGGTACGTCTTGCCAAGGCTGAAAACTATATCTTGATATCACCATCGAAGAAACAAGTGTTTAATCAAGATTCATTGGAATGTATACCTTTAGTGCTGGAGCCAGAGAGTGCACTTTACAAAAGCCCATTGGTGGTTTTGGATTTTCAATCTCTATATCCTTCAATTATTATTGCTTATAATTATTGCTTTTCGACATTACTGGGAAAAATGAGAGATTACAAGCCCGGAAGATACCAAAAGCTCGGTGTCACAAGGCAACGAATCTCATCTGGGATCATCCTTCTCTTAAAAGATCTTATAACACTCTCTCCAAATGGCTTGATGTTTGTGAACAGCAAGGCCAGAAAATCTTTACTTGCAAAAATGCTTACTGACATTTTAGATGCGCGACTTTTAGTCAAGGGAACCATGAGGTCACTGCATAATGATTACGATGTTAGCAAGGTTTACAATAATAGGCAACTTGCATTGAAATTAATTGCAAATGTCACGTATGGATATACATCAGCTACCTTTTCAGGTCGTATGCCTCATTCCGCTCTAGCGGATGCGGTGGTGTCATCTGGCAGGGAAACTTTATTGAGGGCTGCTTCGGAGATTGAATCGAACCCCGAGTGGGGAGCCAAAGTAGTGTATGGGGATACTGACTCGCTATTTGTATATCTCCCTGGCAAAACAAAAGCGGATGCCTTTCGCTTGGGGAAAGAAATGGCATCTCATATTACCCACATCAACCCTGCTCCCGTCAAATTGAAGTTTGAGAAAGTTTATCATCCATGCATTTTGGTTAGTAAGAAAAGATACGTTGGCTGGAAATATGAATTTGAAGATCAGACTGTGCCTGCATTTGATGCAAAGGGAATCGAAACTGTGAGGAGAGATGGTATTCCAGCTCAACAGAAGATTGTTGAGAAGGCAATTACTATACTATTTAAAACGATGGACATATCTGCGGTAAAAAAATATGTTTGTGCACAATTTACCAAAGTGATGCAAGGCCGAGTGAATTACAAGGACTTTATTTTTGCCAAAGAGGTCCGATTGGGAACTTATAAAAATGAAGCATACTTACCACCAGGAGCCAGGGTTAGTATGAGAAAAGTTGCAAGGGATCACAGGGCCGAACCACAATACAAAGAGCGCGTTAAATACATTGTGAGAAGAGGATTTAAGAATGAGGTTTTGAAGAATAGATGTCTCTCTCCAAAAGAGTTTTTACAGGACAGTAATGCTGAGCTTGATTCTGATTACTATATTACCAAAGTTCTCGTTCCTCCACTGGAACGAATTTTTAACCTAATGGGTGTAGATGTTAGGCGCTGGTACAATGAAATGCCTAAATACATTGAATATGAAAAGCATAAGAATTCAAAGTTCAAAGGGTTAAATATCAACTATCGGAGGTGCATTTCATGTAATGTCATTTTGCCTGGTGATGGAAGCAAGGCGTTATGTCAAGAATGCATTGTCTCAACGGACAAGACTATTCTAAGACACAATGAAAGAATCATGCTTAAAGAAAAGCAAGTGAGCGAGATTCAGACCGTTTGCAGTTCATGCTCCCAAAGAATGACTGACTACCATCAAAATCATGCAGATGACTTTCTTGCATGTGAGAATTATGACTGTCCTTTATTCTACGACAGAAAAAGAACGGAGGTACAACTTGATCACCTGAGATCTAACATGAAAAGTTTAAACTTGGACTGGTAATCTATATATTTATATCCTTTGCAATTATATAAAAGATATTTAACAAAGACAAAATTGATCGGCTGATTCCATCTCTGTTTCTACAGCATGAATATTCTTTGAAATTTCACCTTGTAGCTTGATGTCACCATTCTTTGTAGCAATCTCATTTTCCAGTTGTAAACATTTATGAACCCACTCAAGATCTTGTAGTCTCTTAAACCCTTTAAGCGATTTAGAAAGGTAGATCTTGATTTGAGGGCATCTCTCACTAAACAAGCTTTCCTTCTCTGCGATTCGAGATGAAACGTATGACAAAAGATAATATCCCTTTGATGATAATTGTAAATCACCTGTCTGAAGAATGATTGGCATTCCTTCATTTAAGATTTCGCTAACATCATAAGAAGAGTCTTCTGGATCAATGCTTAGTAAGACATCACATAAAACAAGAGCACCTTTCGCTATAAGTGTCAAGAGAGAGGATTTGTGAGCCGTATTTAAGGAGTTTAATAAAATTGATATGGCACGTTCTGGACTTGATGATTGCTTTGCAATTATCTGAGCATATAATATCTGAAATTGTATCATCCAATAATTGTTAAATGAATTCACTGACTCCTTTAATCGTGAAAACTGACTGAATATGATTTGAATTGCATCGGTATGGTTCCCTATCTTGCTTTGGAAGAGCGCACGCTCAAATTCAACTTCACAACTTAATTCATAATCATGAATCTCGGATATTTGTGTTTTCAAATTATCAAGAAGTATCTCTGCCTGTCTAAATCGATAACGGCGAATCCAGAAATCAGCTTTCAAAAGCATATATCTTGTTTGCCATGATTTCATGAGAATTGCCTCGCCAGTGACACGGTCTTCGTAAGATTTCAAATACTTGAATGCATCATCTATATCACCTCTACTGTACATTAAGAGCGAACGTTGAAGAACTAACTCAACTTCATCAAATATACTTATATCTTTTCCGGTGGATTGTAAAGCGGTATCAATATACAATTTGGCTACTGATTGTATTCCAACCCGTGTCCATATTGTTGCATTCAACTGGCAAGCTCTGCAAAATGACATCTTTGTGTTAAGACTGGAGTCTAAGTTTAGAAGAATAAAAAAAGCTCTTGTCATGTTATTAAGAATTTTTCTCAAAGAGAATCCTTCTAGCATCTGTTTCACCGCCTCATGTTGATAAGCCATTGATTGCAGAATTGGATTCTTGCTTTCCTTTGTTTTGAGTTTGAGGAATTGTAGTATTTGTTCTCTCCCAGGGTGATCACTGAATTTATAAGAGAGCTCCGGGCGACTTTTCAGAAAATCAAATAACCAAGTAAGTAGATAATTTAGGCAATTTAAATCTTTGTTTTCACGTGCAACAGATATAGCCTCGTCTATAGCTCTTAACGCTTCCTCATCCGAGCCAAACGAAGAATGCAATGTTGCGAGGGACAGAAGAGCATAATGGTAAAACAGCTGTTGCTTATTAGACATCATGTAATCAAAGTATCTGTGCAATGAATTGAACGATCCTTCATAGTCACCGTTCTTCCAACATTCTAAATACTTGATATAATATGAGGAAGGAACGGTGCTTCTTTGGGATTCAGTCATTGATAAAAGAATTCTTTTGAGTGATTTTGGTAGTGTACCAGAATAAAGTTGAAGTTTATGGACTTGAAACTCGAGTAGCTGTGCTAGATCCACCTCCGAATAAGATATGACTTCCTGATACTTTGTATTCCCTAGCTGTGTGTTTGTTTTCTCTTTGATTATCTGTTCCAGTTTTTTGTCTTTTAAATCGATGCTTCTCCTTTTTTTTCCAATCCTATGTACCGTTAAATTTTGATGAGTACTCACCATATACTTCCATGTTTCCTCACTTTTCGCACGATAATCAACAAAAGCTTGCCATAACTTGACTGTTTCATCAAACATAAGAGCACTTGTTGCAATGGAAATGGATGAAACAAACTTTCCGAGAAAGCTTGATGAATGTAAAGGCCTCCTTGTCCTCCGTCTCCTTTTCTGCCTGTCATCAAAGCATCTTTCACCAGAAGTGGAAGTCAGTGGTTCCTTTTCGACGAGCAAAAGCTGACTTTTCTTAATGAAAGAGTAAAATTCATCAATGTCATGAATTCCCCACAGTTGACTCAGGAGATAACTTTGTACCTGGAAAACATAATTCTTGATCTTTGACTCGGCTTTTGTATCCGCTTTTTTAAAAAACGACTCGATGGACCGTTGAAGTCTTTCTAGAATAAGCAGTATTGGTGGGAAAAATTCGGAAACAATATCGTCATCATTGATATTATCATGTGTATTTCGTGAGCCCTCTATAAGTTCAACTAGTGTTGATAGAATTGGTGGGGTACTTCTAGATGGATATCTACCATGACAATAGCCTGTTATGAGTACCAAAATTGGAAGTTTGGATGAATCTATGATAGGCGTAAAGATAAGCTCTCTACCCGACGACATCAATGCTTGTTAATGGAAAGGGAGTATGAATTTGTCAATTGGGAAATAAATATTGATTCTATTGATAGCTTCTTGCAATCTAAATCTTGAACAAAATATACTTTCTGAAATCACGCCTGTTCCACATCTCTTAGTTTACTTTTTTTTTTTTCTTCCCTACGATAAATGATAAGGACTTTTTTTTTACTTTACTTTTATTTTGTGTTATTTATCATTTATCATTCTTGTCCTATAATACAAAAAAAGGAATCTCAGCATATATTCAACGTAATTGATTGAATGCATCCAGTAATACAGAAGATGGCCCATTATTGTTCTTCGCCTTCTGAAACACATTCCAAAATCTTAGGGTTTCATCACCAGCACCAGTCACGATAGTCTGTCCATCTGGGGACATTGCCAAATAAAGCACTCTATAAGTATGCCCAGTTAGAGAGGCTATCTGCTGCATAGTACTGTATTTCCAAATAACTATCTGGTTTCTTGAATATCCGTGAGTGGAAACAAGTTCATTGCTAGTCTTTGACCAGGCTAAGTTACAAACTTGGGATCCAGTATCAACGTCATGTACTTTTAACCCCGTGATGGTATTCCAAACTTTAATTCTTCTGTCCGCTGTTCCTCCACCAGAAGCCAAAAGTCCACGTTGATGTGGCGACCATGCAATTGCTTTCACAGCTGCTTTATGTTCGGTAAATTGATGCAGTGGACGATCGTTAAGTCCCTCCCAGACAAATAGCTTATTATCGTTTCCACCTGAAGCAAGTTTATCCTCATCCACATTCCACTTGAGTCCGCAAACTTCCTGTTTGTGGTATTCGAGTCTTTTTATGTAGTGGGCAGGCTCACGCACATCCCTGTGTAGAATTGTTCTGTCCCGTGAACCTGAAGTGAGTATATGCCTATTCCAGGATAACGAGGAGCAACGAGCAGTGTGCCCGGTCATTGTTCTTGTACATTTGGATGCAGAAGCGTCCCATATCTCCACTAGTCCCGAATTAGTACCAACTGCTAAATGGGTACCTGCACCAATCCACGAGACACTTGTAACCGAGTCAGACGGACCTAAGTCACAAAGTCTATTCACAGAACCAGTTGAGGCATCCCACAAATAAACACTGGATCCAAGTCCAACTCCCAAAATATCTTGCGACCCCCAGTCTACCAGGTTGAGATAAAAATCATCTGCCAATTCCGGTGCATCCAAGACTCGGTACGGCACCTTTGAAATTGCACGTGGCCTGTGTTGTGGAGACAGAAGGATTCTCTCACTATCGTGACCCACAGGACTTAAGGAGTACATCTCATTATCCACAGCAAGAGATGATGCTGTTCTATGGGATGGAGAGGTTGATTGATAAGTGAATATATTTCTGTTTTGCCTAGGTGTATGTGGAACGAATGAGTTCACTGTTCTTTGGCTTGGTGAGTTACTAGGATCCGTGTTAGCTCTCTCTGGAGACGCGTGTAAAGAGGCCGAACCATGCGTCGATATTGGTGGGGTCGGCTGTGTAGAGTCTGTTCCAGGTGTATTTGATCCAAACAATTCCGTCTTAAGAACAGCGTCAAATGCTCTGTTGGCCTCTCTTGCTTTGACCGAGTTGATGTCATTATCTGTAGATTCAAGTTCGATGGCAGAAGCATCAACGGTTGATTCATCTGCCGAACCAGTTATATCTGATCCACTTGTTCGATTAGGACTTCGAAAAGAATTGCTTGGATCATGGCCAATGGTAAAGGCCGCTTGAAGGTTTATTCCAGATCTTGTTGGGATATATCTGTCGCTGTATATAATCTTTCTCCGTCGAGATTTTTTTGATGGCGATCCTTGAAGTAAAGGATTCCTTAGAGCCTCATGATTGTGCGACACTCCTCGATGCGTAGGTGTTGTAGGAAAGTCATCATCTGAGTCTTCCATTGAAATGTTACACCTTTTCGAAGGAGATGCCGTAAGTAAAATAGCAATCTCTAATAAACTGGAATGCCAACAACTTTTGACCCTGAAAACGGTTCTTATAACAAAATGAATCAAATTTGAGCTACCGATAGAATACACTTTGCTAAGCTGAAGATATTCTAAGAAATATAACTTTGTAATAAGGCGAAAATGGGACTGATAATATTGGGCGCCAATATCTATGTTTTGTTATTGTGATAAAAAAACGATGCAAGTTATTTTCTTTCCTACTTTTTTTTCAGTAAATTAAGTGCATACAGCTACGACAACTGGTGCGGGGTGCAAAAGAAGGAAGATTCACGTTTGGGGGAGCATTAATAGATATCACTACACCTATGACGGTAATATATCGCACATCATCAGCGTTAGTATATTCAACATAGTGATAGTTTATGTAGATCTAATTAATTTAGTTTATGCGAATCATTAATATTTTCCTTTATCATAGTGTAGAATCACAAAGAACATCGCGGGAGCGGGAAATCACCGGTGATTAGTTTAAGAGCCATTTGTTCCTGCATTACAGAATCGTAATATTAGCGTGATAAGAGTTTATTGCGTGTTCAGATATCAGACCGTTTGCGTGATAAGAAAGTAGATAGATAGACCGATTTATGTGTCTATAGGTGAAAAAAAAATATATATATATCATCAAGCTTCGCGATAGTTCGATTAGATAAATATCTTAACATCAAACATGTCCTTTTTTGTAGCACATCTGTTAAAGCTCATTCATACCTATAGAGCGCTGAATTTGTATTCGAGTTAACCGTATACCAATGGATATTCAACAACAAAAAATAATTGTAAGTATATGATCACTTTAACTTCTTGCCGGGTGTTACGACTAACCGATTCGAAATTCTTATTGAAAAGGCAGAGAACCGGGCAAAGGCTTTGCAGAAGATACGAGAACGCCAGAATAGAATTCGTCGGCTTGCGAATGGAAGTGCAAATCCTGTGTCAAGTCATGCTGTAAATAGGCAGTCAAAAAATAGCGATGGTCATTACGAGAAACAGAAGGCACCACCTTTGACTGCAATACAGCGAGTTATTATACAACGTAATAGGCAAAACGCTTTAAAAAGGCAAGGAAAGAGAGAAACACAGCAGGGCCAAAATCACAGGAATGCGTCTAATTCCGGGTCTACTATGGAAAGTACATCAGCTACAGATCAAGCGGCAAGTCGGACATTAACTAAAGCATCAAATATTAATGACATAAGTTCCCGTAAGCCAGATCTCCTGGATGAAATTAGGTTTTTTAAAGGAAAGAAGAGCATTCAAGACAGTAATATTTCACCCAGAAAGAAAGGTCAATATATAAGGCCGTCAATTCGGAAATCGGATTATATTGAATATGATTTCTCAACAATGAAAGACACATTTGGTGGCTTCCTGTCAGAAGAAGGCAGCAATAAAGATGTCGAAAATGAGGAGAAAAGTTTGGATGATTGGAAGAAGGAACAAGAGGAGAAAGATGCGCTAAACCCTCTAGGGCCTGCTCCACCTCCACTAGACATTGCTAATGCTCCAACGTGTCGTGAATGCGGATCAATAGACATAGATAAGAAATTATTTGAAGTATTCAAATGTCGTGTCTGTCGTAAATGTGAAGAAAAGATGCCAGAAAAATATTCCTTGTTAACCAAAACTGAGTGCAAAGAGGATTATTTCTTGACAGAACCAGAACTAGCGGATACATCTCTTTTTGATCGAATTGTTAAAGAAAATCCACATAGTGGTACTTTTTCCAAAATGCAGTTATTTCTGAGGTGCCAAGTTGAGGAATATGCATTCAAAAAGTGGGGTGGCGAGAAAAAATTGGATAAGGAATGGCTTCGACGTGAAGCTATGAGAAAGGCGAGAAAGGAAAAGAAGTTCAATAGTAAGCTTAATCAGATGCGGCGGAAACTTCGTGCTGAAGAACTAACCCGTAAGTTTAGGGAAGCGAAAAGTTCTAAACATGAACATGACTGGAGTGCACCTGTTCGAGCCGATAAAAATGATCCTCATCTTTATAAGCGGCGTTGTATGGAATGTGGAATGGAAGTTGAAGAATTCCAGCTATAAGTTTATAATGTACCATATGTTTGCGGGTGATAAACTTTTGATCTTCTTGGGATTCTATATGTATTATACTATTTAAGGAATTTTTTTGTATGTTGATTATTTCTGTTTAGCATAATTGACTAAGTTATCGCATAAGCAATTATTAGGATAAAGTTTTGCTGTTTCCGCAGCTATATATGCTTTGAAGGAGTGATACGCATTAATCAACCTCATGATATGGACAAGAGCTGCAGTAATTATTGGATTCGAAATATGAATCCTCATTACACTGAACTAATTTGTTTTCCTTGTGAATACTTGTTATATATAGTCATAGGCAGTAGCTGTGGAGAGTGATACCAAAATTAGGCAAAGGTAACAAGAATTAAAATAAATTAAAACGAACAAAAAGTCACATGGTATGATACTCATTTTAAAATGTTTTTTTTTTCTACTTAACAGCTCATCCCTCCGAATCGCACACAGGCTTTAATTGCCAGTTTAATGCTAATCGCAAAAAGGATCTCTTCCGTACATTTTTGTCGAATTTTTCCATAAAATTATCATTTAATGGCATAGTTTTTTTGATAATATTAATATGAGTACTGTAATAGATACGTCATTAGGCGTATCTAGAACGTTACACCGCCTTAGTTTTGTGCCAAGAAAACCTCATTCAATAGGTTTAGATATATTAGGTATATAAATGTGTGCATTTTCCCCTTTATTTGTTACTCTTTTGCATCTTATTCTTCTTATCTCTTTTACTTTTATACTTCTTCTTTCTTTAGTCTTAAACACGGATCGATTCTACTAAACTAATATAGTCATAAATAATCGGCGTCTAAGCCATATAACTAAGCAGAAATATTATAAGTATTCTTGTAACTGTTTTTCATTATCAGATTCTCACCTACGGAACTATCATATATATACAGGGTTCTCCCTCTAGTCAGGTTCGCAACTTAGATTCGTAAAGCAATGTTCATTTCTGAGATTGCTTGCTAAAAATCATTGCAACTACATCCGTTTCAATGCATTCATACTTCTGCAATTAACTTGAAGCAATGTTCACGGAAAGATTTGGATTTAAGATGGAAAGTAAAAATAAGTGGAGATGGGAAAAAGTCTCCACTAACGAAATTTTGAGTATCATTCAAAAGAGATGATAAACACCTATAAGAGTGTCAAATTCTTACTGTACAAAACATTTATAATTTATTATAAATACATTTTTCAAGAAAATAGATCTCATCTTTCTAGTTATATGCTGTAAATCAATGTAAAACTTATATTGAATACAAGAATAATAAGGCTACAAATCTGTGGTCAGTAGCACCTTGATATAGGAAGGAAGGTCATTTAAAGGATTGTCATGTACTCAGCATATTATATGGTAGCGATTATGAATATGCACCTCACTTTCTATTGGACACTTGAAAATGTTACCTATCGCAAGGCCATCTTATCAGATCTGTTTTGTTTGAGACCTAAAGTAAATTTTTAGCAAATTATGTTTTGGAGTTATATTTATGATAGAAATTCCACATAAAAGTGCTCTTTCGGTGATCATAGATACATTATCATCTGTGAATTATATACTTAGTTACATCACTCTACTTTCCTATACTATTCTACTTTATTTTACCCAACTTTGCTAATTGTTAACATGTAATTTGATTCTAAGCTCTATTGTAATATTAATTGGCAATCCTTGATATTATGAAGATGCTGGTAATAATCCTAAGTGAACCTGATTTTCCTTTAGGGTATAATTTCAACTAGTCGAGTTTATTAATTGTCAAGCAACTAAAGAGAGTATAAGAGCATGAAGGATAAAAGAAGAATAAAGTAATAAAGAGCAAATAAAAGGTATTTAAATGACTATTGAACCTACAGAGCAATGCTTTCTGGTGTAAAGAAGTATTGAAAGCAATTTGAGTGTATATGACAGCTATTACTTCTATAAACAGAACATATATTTTTGAGTGTTGTTTATTATGTTGGGGATCAAGAATATCACCTTTTGTGTAGAATCCAAGGTTATTTATACTCAGGCTATATATTATTCTCGGTTAATTCTGAAACATTTTAGATAACTTGATTCTACAGAGGGACAATTGCCTTGTAACATAAATAGTTTACTATATTAGGATGATGACATTATTAAGGAAGGCTTTCTTCTAGGGGCAAAGAAATACACCACTAGCAGCTTTCGGCTTTGTTAATAATGTCAAGGCCATTTATTTTGCGCTTTACAACTATCCATGCTATCAATATCGGAGTTAAAAGAGACCTTATGAGTTACTCTCACGCTGTAGCTATTTTACTTCTTGTTAGTAGTGCTGAATAAGAACCTAGCAGTTTGGGAGTTTCAGACAATTGTAAGTCGGTTATCTAATATCGGCGAATATAAATAGACCGAGGTGTATGTGAAGATATTATTGTCTTTGATATCTAGCTGTTGTGCATGATTGCATCAGAGAAAAAAATGAATATACTTTCCTTATTCAGTCATCATCCATGAGTTAGAGCTATTTGTACTGCACAATAGGACATGAGGTCTTGTCTATTCATAAATAGGTTCCGACAAAAACAAAGTAAAATAAAATAATAAAAGAAAATAAAGTACAATAGATAATAATAACAAATGAAAACACTTTAATAAATCTAGAGCACGTAATATATGTGATAATGCCCACGTAGCGTAATGGTTAGCGCGTTTGACTCCTACTCAAGAGATTCGGGGTTCGAGTCCCCGCGTGGGTGCTTCTCTTTTTTTGATATATTTTTGAAAAACTTTAGTACAATATGACACATTTTTCAATCTTCGATCAGTTGACAAGCTTTAAAGCTATCAATGATGTGACCTTTCTTCACAATTAAGCACAAACTAAGAAGCATGTTTAGTTTCAAGACCAAGGGACTTTTTTCTACGGGCGCTTTTACCCGTATTTGTGGGAAGAGACACATTTCTCTTTCTCCCAATGCTACTGTAACTGATACTTTAAAGATTTTACCAAAAGTTAAGGAGGCAAAGTCATACAATGAACTTATCGATCATCATCATGAAAGAATTTCAAAACTTTTGAAAGAAGGTAAAGATTTGGATGAAGCAGACAGATTGTACGATTTGTCCAGGGCTTTGATAAATTCCATGAAGGAAAATGAAAAATTGGAGGTTAAGGATCAAAATGAAGTGCTTAATAACATAATAACTAAATTTGCGTCCTTTAGTTTTGCGTCGGCCTCAATAGCATTCAGGAAGCTGAATGAAAGTGCAAAAGCGAGAACGTTTTTAAAGCCCGAATCCTTGGTAGCTTTCATTAAGTACAACCCTGGTAGGGTTAAAAGCAGTTGGGAAATCTTTAAGGAGACATCTGAGAAAGAATTCAACGACAGTAGAGTTGTTGCGACAGTCTTGAAGAAGTTAATAAGAGGTGATGCCATTGATATACAGGAAGGTGCTGTTAACGTGGACATCTCGCGGGCATCGAAGATATTCCAGCTATTGATAGAGGAGAATGGTCTGAATATGATTGAGGAGGAGGATCTTGCAAAATTGGCAAGTGATCTTATAGACATAAACCTTTCGAAGGCTTTGGTTCTTCTTAGGATGCCAACATCAATGGTAAGAACAATCATTGGGACAAAAAAAGAACATCTTAAGGGTATCGACTACTATTACTTATATCTATCTGCAAAGGAATCTGGTGAGTCTATTCCAACGGATTTACTAATGGACACTCTACTACCTATATCAAGATTGCAGATCACCGGGGAAATAGAAGGTAACACCGAGAGCTTCAAAGTTCTACAATCACTCTATTCATTCGAAGTTAAATTGGTGAAATCACCATCGTCACTCGCTGAGGAGATCAGAAACGAGATTTTTGCATTGGGCTTGACAAAGTCCCTTAGAGTCAGACTCAACCTTATCAAATCAGCTGGAATGCATTCACATGATATGGGAAAATCATTGGAATATTCATCTAAGCAAAAGGATACTTTACTCTCTAAGAAAGACAAAACAATTTTAACGAATGCTATATCATTAATCAAGATCTACAATTCAATCGATACAGACAGCCCTCTTCCTGAAGATAATGAAAAGTTACCGGATATGAAACAGCCAGTGAATATAATTGCATCCAAGATTCTTCTCTATTCGTGGTTCGGCGATTCTGATAGGGCCCTTGATCTTTACAATGCATCTTTGAATTTGTATTTGAAACCAAAAAAAGATGTGAAGAACTCAAAGGCTAGGGGAAAATTACTGCAGTCATTGGTTTTAAGTTCGCTTTTAGATGGTAAGCTTCAACTGGCTAGATTGATAAAGCTTCGGTGTATTGAAAATAAACTTTTGGATGATGAGTATGATATCAAGATCAACCAGATCCTTAAATCTTTTGGAACGGTTAGTGAGGAAAGTCACGGGGACAAGAATGCGGTCAGGCAAGGACTGAAGACTCTAATACTGGATGCTATTGAAGAAATGTATCCATGATTATTAAAGAACAACTTATATAGACATAATGTTCCGTAATATATGCAATAGAGGGCAGATAGCTATTTGCTTCGGGAAAAAATGGTGTAAGGAATTAAGTGCATTTCTTCTATTATTTAAAAATTAGTGAATTTTTGAGGAGCCCCGCAAAAATTGCACTAGATCACGTGATGAAAACAGTATCCTTGCATGTATTGTGCCATTTTCGAGCGGAGATCTGCAATACGATTCAGACGTTCAAGTGAAGAAAAAGGGAAATAATTTGGATGACCAATTGGGGATGGTAGATATGTGAAAAATTTTTGCTCTTGATCTCCTTCGACAACATTTTAACATGCCTAGGGAGAAGGTCTGGCTCATTAAATAAACAGCAGACATATAGTACGAGCAGTTCACATAGTAGATTCACTTCTGAAACTAGAGGACAAAATAAAACAAAGAAAATGGCTACAAATATTACATGGCACGGAAATATTACTCATGAGGAGAGAGCTGGACTTATCAAAGCAAACGGTATAACTATATGGCTTACCGGACTAAGTGCTTCGGGAAAAAGTACAATTGCTTGTGCATTAGAAAGTTACCTTCTTCAACAGGGAGTCCAAGCATACAGACTGGATGGTGATAACATTCGTTTTGGCTTGAACAAGGATTTGGGCTTCTCTGAAAAAGATAGAAACGAAAACATTAGAAGAATATCCGAGGTCGCTAAATTATTCGCAGATTCGTGCACTGTTGCCCTGACGTCTTTTATTTCTCCATACAGAAAGGACAGAGACGCTGCAAGAAAGCTCCACGATGATGCTAAATTACCATTTATTGAAGTTTTCGTGGATGCACCACTTGAAGTTGTCGAAAAGAGAGATCCTAAGGGCTTATATAAAAAGGCAAGAGAGGGAATCATCAAGAACTTCACAGGTATAAGTGACCCATACGAGGCTCCATTGAAACCAGAAATTCACCTTCATACTGACAAGCAGAGCGTTGAGGAGTGTGTCGAAATTATTGTGAAATATTTACGGGAGAACAAGTTTATTTCCTGATTGCACTTGGTCTTGATCAGTGTATAAATAAAATAAATTAATGACAGCGGGATGTGAAAATTCCTTAGTGAATATCATATTTACAAGATTGTGGAAACTTGACGGTAGCTTCTTCTTCTTAATGTAGAGATGATACAAGATCCGATTAAATACTATGAAGACAAGCGGGAATTCGTATTTTTTTTTTATGCGCAGATTCGTGACACCAGAATTGCTGGAAGCAGGAAATTGTAATCAGCTATATGCACTTCATATTATTCTAAAGTATGAACGAACCAGTTTAATATTTACATTTTAACTCTAAGCTTGGCATTATTTTGAAAAACTACCGAATTTGTTACTAGAACAAAAAATAGAAAAGTCAAGAAACAATTCCATTTGCAATCCTTCCAGATGGTTAAACAGGATGCTTTTGAGTTAGAGCAATTCATAGATAAATATGAAACACAAGTGAAATATAATATAGCAGAGACGTGTTGCTATTCTTTATCATTACAAGAAATCGAGAAACTTTCAAAGAACAAGTTTGACTTCAACAAGCTTGCAAATGAACGATTGGCTTATTCATATATTCAGGGCTCACCTGGCCTAAAAAAAGCTATAGGAGAGCTTTACAGAACAATAAATTCAGAGAATCTGGTAGTGACAAATGGAGGAATTGGGGCTAACTTCCTATCATTTTACACATTGGCTGGTCCAGGTGATCATGTTATTGTTTTAAGTCCAACATATCAGCAGCTATTATCAGTTCCAAAAATGTTTGGAGCCGATGTTGAAGTAATAAAGCTGAAATTTGAAAATGGGTTCCAACCTGATTTGAAGGAATTAAAGGTGAAAATGAGGAAGAATACTAAGATGATTGTCATGAATAACCCTAATAATCCTACAGGCTGCTTTTTCTCGCAAGAAACTATTTTAAAGATTGTTGATATAGCAAGAGCCTATGGATCGTACATTCTTTCGGATGAAGTATACAGACCACTTTTCCACTCTCTCGGACCGGACGATAAAGTGCCAAATGCAATTGCAGATTTATATGAGAGAGGAATATCGACAGGGTCGATGTCTAAGAGCTTTTCTGTTGCCGGAATTAGATTGGGTTGGATTGCTTCAAGAGATAAAAGCGTGATACAAGGCTGTTTAGTTCGCCGAGATTTCAACATGATTTCAGTCGGTGTCGTAGACGATATGATAGCACAATATGTTCTTCAAAACAAAGAGACCATAATGCAACGAAACTATAAATTGTGCATACAAAATCTCGAGATTCTTGACAGTGCCATTGAGAAATCAAACGGAAAGCTAGAATACGTGAAGCCAATGGCCGGAACCACCGCCTTTGTCAAGGTCAACAGTAAGAATGTTACTAGCACAATGCAGATGTGCCTTGATCTTGTAAAGAATGAAAGTGTTCTTGCTATACCAGGAGAAACATTTGACTATCCAGGATTTCTACGTATTGGTTTTGCCAATCGCCGGGAAGACCTTATCAGTGGGATGGAAAAGATCCTCGCATATTTAGATAGGTGAAAAAAAAAAAGACTCTGAGCCGGCATCAGTAAATAGGTATATATTCACATAATTGGGATCACATTTCGGCTTATGAACATCACGGACTACACTATCTTGTTGCAAATTATTTACGGAACACTAAAAAAACTCATTAAACGATTGATAATAGATACATTGTAAAAGTAATCCATCCGACAGGAGGGAAATTTCTGACGTTTCCTGACCACTAGTATCATGAGAATAGTGCAAACGGCTTAATTTTTTTCTCCCCTATTATTTGAGAGGGGAATGGAAATGTCACATTTCCTACAAATTTATTTCATCAATTAGATCACTACTTTATTATAGCAGTGATTTCAGTTAAATTGTATAGTTATTGTTTTAACAATCAACACCAAAATGTTTCACACGCCTGGAGTGAGACAGACATGGGCCCCGGAAACAGCTGTTGAAAGTTCATACAATTACCAGGAAAACGAACATCTTCTTGACGATCAGACCACACCTGATAAAATTCCAATGGCACAGCAGAAGCCAGAAAGCCAGAAAAAACAGCTAGAACTCAAGATAGATGATGCAACGGAAAAAGAGACCAGATCGAGCGAAGCTACCAACAATATCAATGAAATAGGAAAGATCAAGAACGAGGAGAATTCAGATCATGAAAATGCGGAAACGGAAGATACACAATCCAAGGCTATAGAATCAGAAAGAATAGAATACGAGAGCATATCTGGGTCATCTTTAGAACATTCGATTCCGGCCTCAACTCATATCACGATATTAGATGACAGCTTTGAATTTCCAAGTGAGTTGGAACTGCCTACTGAGCTCCTAAATGAATATGAGAACTTTATGAAATACTTAAAGGAGCCGCAATTCTCGAGACCTTTAGCTACTTGTGAGATTTCTGATCTTTTTCACCAATTTTATCAAAAATTTAACAGAAAAGCTCATGATATTGTATATGGCAATACCAAGACAAGTAAACCTGTGGAAATGTCCGATTACGATAAGCCGCAGGATTACCTTCTGTACAAATACAATCTCCTTTCAGAAAAACTAGTCTGCGATAAATTTTATAACTCCATAATGCTACCTTCAAAAAATATATCGATTGACAATTACCTCTTGGACCTTGACAAAAGATTCACCACAAAACTTGTTGCATTAAGGGAATTAAACCTTGAATTCAAAAGCTTAGACATAGACTTGCCTGAAGGGGAAGAAGAAAATTTCAACAAGATTTTGCATAAAAACCTCTTACCAACATTAAACAAGTTTTCACTTGAACATTCACCAACATACAAACTCAAGTACCTGTATGATGTGCATATGATCTTGGCAGAGTGTATTCAACAGTTGATGTCAATGAGCTCAGGGAAGGAATTTGTGGTAAACACAGATGTGTATTTACCAGTTTTAATTTACACAATTCTTCACCTCAAAGAACCATACTCACAACATTTAGTTTCTCAGCTTGGTTTTACAAAGCTCTTTAATAACGATTGTATATATGAGCTCAAAGATGAAACATACAGAAATGAGAAGGGTAAAATTCTTTATGTGCTAACAAACTTTGAGGCTTGCATGTCGTATTTGTCAAGCGTGACAATCGAGGACTTATCTGTTAGTTTATCAGAGGAAAAACTTGGAACTATAGCTGCAGTTACCGGGTTGTCAAAGCAAGAGACTATGGACTTATTGACAAAGCCGTTGGAAACAGAGCCAATCGAGCAAAATATTAAAGAGTACAAGAAAGAGCATCCTCTCCCCAAGACTATCTTTAATACTTACTTTACTTCTATTCCTCAGATACCATTATCAGATTCTATATATCAGGCAGATCAGGGAATCAGGAACATTAGTAGATCCGTTGACCTAAGCCTCCGGAATATAATGGGTAAAGTGTCATGGTTCCCCTTAGTACAAGGTACTAACACTAATTTGATAGAGAAGAATAATGATTCAGAAGCAGAAGCTCTTTTGCAACAACAGCTTGAAGAAAATGTTGCTTTTCAACAGCTACAACTGGACAAAAGCGATGGTGATAGTGACAAGATTACGCCAACCTCATCAACTTCTACAGATAAGATTTCTTCTAGGCAGTCCACTTCTACAAACAACTTGAAAATCAAGACATCAAATACTATCAGCTCTGTTGAAAGTAATGGTAGTAAGCATTTAACCAGAGTGTCTGAAGAATTTCCAACCAAGGATTCACCTCAGAGGGGTCCGCTTAATTCTCAAACTTCCGATCGATTCTTAAATAAGTTTACATACAGCTTTGGAAATGCCATGAAGAACCTCATACCGGCAAATAATTCGTCATCGAGCTTGTCATTAAACAATAGACAGAATGAGCCAATCATATCAGGTCAGCACAATGGAAGTACACCAGTTAAAAATACCAGTAACTCAGCTTTTAAAGTACGCAGTCGAGCTACAAGCCTGATTAGCGGATCACTTTTTGGGGTAAATCCTAGCCCTCAAAGGAGATCAAGGTCGAATTCATATCAGAGAAATCAGGACAATGGTAGTAGTACCACTTTAGGATCAGGCCAGCGGAAAACAGGATTCCTGAATTCATTAGAGAATGCAATAGATACAGTTAAAAATCGCAGCAGAGGAAATTCACTTTACACACCATCTTCCCTTCACAAAACAGGAAGTAGCACATCAATGTCCGCACCGTTTGGCCTCACGAGATCAACAGAAAAAGCCCCTTCTCGTTATAAAAGATTCTCCAAACCATTTGAGGAAATGACTGTGTCAGAGTTGAAGGAGATGTATCAGAACTATCAAACGATGATGAACGGTATTTGACTACTTCTCCTCCATACAAATATTTATAAAATATCAGTGGACCAAACGGTATTTTTTGCATTTATATAGGTAAATCAAGTACCTTAAAAGAAAGCGGAATGCAGGCAGTAAAAAAAATTCTAATGAATGGTTCAACAACAACAACAACAAAAAAGGGATAGCTGCAGATGTGTTCTCGTAGTAAAGCGAGCAAATTGTGAAATTTGCATAGTGTGAAGTGGCACTGATCAATGAAGCAAACGTTGAACTACTTTGTAAATGAAGAAACCGAAAAGATAAGCAAGTAATGGAACAATGTATACATTAATCAGCTCGAGACTTGATCCTAATTTCAACTGCATCCTGCACTCCTTGCCACGTGCATTTTCGAACTTTCCTGTCTCATAATACTGCTTCATCAGTGCATCTTTTTTGTACCACCGCTCATTCAACCAATTTCCGAACTTTTCAATCTCTGCCTCTTCTTTCTTCACGCTGAGCTGTGTAGAGTCCTCACTGAAATCTATACCAGAGATATCATGTTGAATATCTATGGCATCAACATGGATGCTAATGCTCTTTGGACCATTTCCAAAGAGATAAATGCTGGATAATGTGTAAACATCCTGAGCCATCTTATCCGAAGGATGGCCACTATAACCAATGGTCAAATCATATAGAGTCCGCGTTGTACCACCAAGATTCTTACAGGCCAAATAAAGACCTCTTGCACGAGGAAGAAGAACATCTTGCGTTGGCTTTAGATGAGCTTTTTCAGCATATTTTAAAGATTTGGAATATGTAGTAGTGCTTAGGTTTGTGCCTTCTGGAAAAATCAAAAGCCAGCACTTCTTTCCTACGGTAGCAACCTTACGGAATGACTGCACCATATACTCTCTATCACTCGCCCAATTCCGACTGAGAAATACAAAATTATAGTTTCGCATTCCAAAACCTAGCACAGGCAATTTTTCCAAAGACCTCTTCATTACGATAAAGATCTCGTCAGCACATTTATTGAGATATGCAAGGAACCAAACAAAGACCCAATCTGAGTAGATCTGGTGGTTGGCAATAACAATTGCATGGTTATCAAGATTAAATGTGGGCCGCTTAGTTTTTGGATCTGTCAGCACTGTATTATTCAATGCAGGCGAGTCACCAAAGGTCACAATCAGCTCTGTGGGTGACACCTTACTTGTCATATAAACAAGTAACACTAGGAAGTTCTGCTTTGTGAAACGCATGAACTTTGCCTTGCGGACAGGATCATTGTGGAAAAGAAGTAATATAATAACTTGATGTGAAACTATAGACATACATCCGGTAACAAACACCAGAAGAAGATACACCAAACGAGCAATTTGAAACATTGTGGCCCTTTTCTTCTTCTTGGGAACTGGTATAGTATTGTGTGATGGAATAGAGTTCTCTTCGGTTCTGACATCAGCCTGTAACGACTTCACCTTATGCTGAAACGGATTTGATGCTCTTTTTCTCATTTTAAATATGGATGAATTGTCACGGAAGAGGGGAGGGGACCGGCAATTACTTAAAAAGTGTTGTGCTAGTATTGAAGCTGGTTGTACGACCTGAGAAACAACGAATCAATACTTACCATACTACACAGAAACAAGGTTCCATAAATAATGACAAGCCAAGCCTATTGTGTAATAGAGTAAAAAAAAAGGGGCGGAAAAAAAAAACAGCTCGGATCTCGTCTCGAAGTAATTGTTGGTAGGAGTGATCGATTGAGTAGATCCATATATGATATATCGGGATTTGACGAGTGCTCCATGCAAGACTTGCAGGATTTTGTTGGAAAGAAGGCCAACAAATTGCAAATGCTGTATGGTAAGGATTAAAAGATGGCGTTCGGAAGGCACACATTTGGTGCTTCAATATAATTCAAACCCCAAGCCTCTACCAGTCACTTAAAAGAGATGAAAAAGTTCGGGATGACGAGAGAGATGCAATCAATGATTGCGATGAGTTCCGGCACTCACTTTGCCAAAATATTGATTTCTTATTATCTTATTGTTCTTATTCTCCCGGGATATCGGTATCTTGAAGCAATATACACATTCCGCCTAGGGCAGAGTCTTCGTTACACTACGCAAAGCTCAAAGGATTGAAAATGAATGCTATTGAAAGTAATAATGAAAGTAATGATGTGCGGACTATTTGCATATGACCTAGAAGCACCGAACCTGTACTGTAGCTGTAGATAGGGAGAAAAATATGACGAGTGAAAGAAAAACGAAAATGACAGAAATCACGACAACTGTCATGACAGTCTCTAGAAGCAAAAAGCAACGACAATGGAGAGACTATTAAAAAGAAAGGAAAGTTTAAAGAGATGAGAATATCATGTACCATATATCATATATCATGGCAAAACGTTCTCAGAGCACTCACCAACATAGTTTCCGGCAGGGTCGTAGGAACAGATGATGTAATCACCAACGGAGCCTCCACACTCCTTGAGACCACATCCAACTTTAGTGGTGGACTTCCAGACAACCTGGGTGAAGTGGTCGTAGGTGGAGCACGAAGAGTAGTCGTAATCATTACCCTCATCGTACCAGGCCTCAACAGCACCTTCTGCAGAATAGCCAACGGCCAAATTCTCACCGTAAGGACCGCCAGAGTGAGTCAAGGTACCGGAACAGTCGTACTTATCGGCGTAGTCCTGGGCGTAGCTCTCAAGGGTGGAGTCCCAAGTGAGATCTGAAGCCTGATGGAGAGCTCTCTTTGCATTGTGAGTGTCCAACATAGTCTGCTGGAAACTCGAGAGCGAAGATGAGGACGAGGAAGAAGAGGTTGCGGCAGCAGCAGTAGAGGATGTGGTAGCTGCAGTTGATGAGGTGGTTTCTGCAGAAATAGTCGTGGTAGCTGCACCTTCACTTGATGCAACGGATGAAGAGGAAGCCGGCTCCTGATAGATATCAACCGAAACCGAAGCCGAAGATGAAGAAGGAGCAGGCTCCTGATAGACGGCAGCAGAAGAAGTTGCCTTAGACAAATGAGCGGAGCTGGTGGTTTCAGAAGGAATGGCGACACCAGTAGAACTTGCACCTTCATGGGGCTTAACAGTGATGGTAACCATTTGCGTAACGAAATCAGTCACATAGACTGGAGCAGCACTGGCGAGCTGGGCCAAAATGGAGCAGAGGACCACAGATGAAAACTTCATGATTTAGGGAAAGAATATGAGTTGGTATTTAACCTGGGGTAAAATCCTTTGGTAGCAGGAAAGATTGGAAGGTGCTTTAATGGTAAACGTTTTAGACAAGTATGAAAAGCAACCAGGGGAGGAACAGCCACGACAAACGAATGGAAAGCAAGCAGACTATATATACGGCTATATATTATACATTCACAAACTAACGCACGGCCAATGCCAATTATTGAAAGTGTAAGTAATACTGCTTTGTGATGCTTCATAATTGAATAGAAAAAAAAAGACGCGCTCGTGGTCTCGAACCCGAATAGAGGGAATTTTATCTAAAGGGGGAAATACCTGGTCTAAACCGAGCGAGTGAAAAAGCGCGACGGCCCTGGAAAATGTAAAGTGATAAAAAAAAAAAAAAAATTCGAATTGAATTATTTATTAAGGGGAATTGGCGTGGCGGGTCCCCCGGTTTGATGATTTGGTCTTCTGCGCATCAATGCTGGCCCCAAAATTTTACGATTGGACAAAGAATTCTGCAGACTGCAGGCCTAAAGCGGGAATACGAGAAAACTAGCCATATTATTTTTTAACTTTTATTGTGTGCTTTGCATATATGACGTGTGCAAGCGAAAAAAAAAAAAGATGTTCGATCTCAGAAATTGATCAACATCGAACATTCAAATTCACATTCACAGATCAATTAGCGGACTGCCACGTAAACAAATGACGTGATCGTTGTATCTAGACTGCTTTTGAATGGGATCAAAGTTCCTGATGGCTGTCTCATTCCGATAAAGGTAACCTGTAACAATAAATCAATGTATCTTTCTGTCTATACTGGCTTCACTCCTTATTCTCCAGGTCAAGATCTAGAACTCACAAAGGCAGCTTTTTCCCCCATCTCTTTCTTTCTTTCTTTCTTTAACCACATTTTTCACTCTGGTATTTTAACTTTTCTCACATACTGACACACAATGTCGGCTTTTAACCAAAATTTCCATGCACTCCCGCTTCCTCAAAAAAGTACTCAATGAACGTTCGTTGATTAAATCACACCATAACCTGACACAGATTGACATGGGCATCGCATCGCGGCACCAATTCAATCTTGGACCAGAGTTTTTACTTTACACAACCGTACATTCCATTGCAATATCTAATGAACAAAGTTTATAAAGCCAGGCTTATCCATACCACGTAGCCTCTTTATCATCGAGCTGCATTTCGTTTGAATATCACAGGCTGTGCGGTTTTATTTTTTTCTATACGTTCTATTGACTATTTCGCTCTAAGATGTAAATTCTAATGGTCCTGGAAAAGTGTAATCCAATCATTCCTTATGAGCTGACGAAATCATCTCGAAAAACTTGTTCGCTCGATAGAATGAACCTATTACGGTAAGGCTAAGAACCATACTCCGTAATTCGATCAAAGCCGCAGACAATTCATCCGAGTACCACACCTCAACGAAAAATACATATCTCCATGGGCTGATCACAGAAGGTCGTGTGGTTATTGTCTGGAGGTTGAGATTATGTTGCTTAAAAACCTGGAGTATGTTGCATAGACTTCCAAAATTGTCATTGTCCTTGATTACGAACGTGAGAAGGGTGACTTTCATCGGAGAGAGCTTCTTATTGACCATTGGATTGATCTTGATTAGCCCGTTACCTTTCCTACCAAGTACTAAAAATCTCGTTGTATTTCCCTGGAAATCCTCGACACCCATCTTCACTATAGGAACGCCGTGCACTTCGCTGGCCATCGTCGATGCTATTGCTGCGCATTTTTTCCTCTCCGCCTTGCTCTTTATACCTGTAAGAATCGAGACAGCTTTGGATGTTGATGAAACATCGATCTTCTCAATTTTGTGATCAACGATGTCATCTAAATGATCTAGGAACTTGTTACATTGAGACCATACCTGTGGGTGCGAATACAGCCTTTCAATGTTCGTAAGGTCTGATCCATAACTGATGAGATTGTGATGGATAGCGACGAATTGCTCTGCTACCACCTCAAATTCCGGTTCTTTGAATTTGGCACGATTTTCATGAGACACCTCCACAAACCAGTCTCTGAACAAATCGTATGAAAGTACAACTTGTCCGTTGGATGTATTCTCAAATGGTATTAGCGAGTAATCGCAAGTACCTTCATCGATTGCCTTAAAACATCCGGCAATGCTGGACTGCGGAAGATAGAGAACATCAATCGACTCATCTTCGATAGAATACGGCTCAAATTGTTGTCGAGCAGCCTGTAAAGCAGTGTTTCTAAGTTAGTAATAAAAATCTTTGGGGCGATCTAAGAACAATGTCTTATTCAACTAACCTGATGAGAATATGTCCCAGGTGGTCCCAAATATGCAACCTTAATTTCCACCATTTCAATAATGTGTATGTTTGTTTTCTTTAGTATAGGAACGAAGTAAAAAACAATGAAGTTAATATATCAGCGATTACATGTGATTTAATATATGATGTCTAATTTTACAAAATCAGTCACTTCCCTCGAAGAGACAAAAAAAAAAAAAAGCATCGGCCTGAAAAATTGGGTGAACTAAGGAGGATTATGCGGTGATGCCTAGACATCGAAATTGCGGGGTACAACATTTGTGTATTTGTATCAGAATGAAAACTTGAATTTCTCTTCCATTACGTCTATATATAATATTTATTTACAAGAAGGGGTTGAATACTGCAATCAATTCTCCATGGATTCAGAAAGCTCCAGGAACTTCTTAACGTCAAATTTACTTGATCCACGGTTGAAATCCTTGACCAGCTTAATTCTCTGCTTGCTCACATCGGATGAATCACCCATGGCACCGTAGAATCTCTGTAGATTCAAAAGAAGTAACCGGACATCTTTCAAACTTACTGCGGCCTCCTTATCGACCTGACCATTCATCAAGACCAATCCTTTGGAATCTTTTAGCTCACTGTGAAAAGAAACAGTAGTATGTGGTTTTGCATACTCCTTGTGCAATTTGAATGCTGCCAAAGACGTAATCATTAAATGAAGAGTATCTTTTCCAACTGGGGCCCATTGAACGAAATGCATCTCCACAGGTGTGTGACTATCAACAGAATCATGCTTTTGTGCCTTATCCACTTGTGCATCCTCTTTTGGAAGAGGAAGAACAAACCGTGGATTGTTGATAGCATAGTGGTACATTCTATCATAACTGTTGCCATCAACAACTGCACAAAGTGTGCGTTCTTTAGTCTGAAAGCCGGCTCTCCAAATCAACCCAATTTGGCTGGTTGGAAGCTTCTTAAATAGATCCAACTTCACATAGTCATCAAGAGTTTTATATGCTTGCTTTGGAATGCCTGGATCAATCTTTCCAAGATCTTCTTTCGAACCTTTTTTCCCTTCGAGGACATCTTTCAGCTTCTGTGCTTTTTCAAGATCTTGCAATTCTTCAAGTGGATCCACTCTAGTAAACTCCTGCTTTCTCTTATTGATCTCATCCTTCATTCTTTCCCTAAGCTCATCCAGGTTCTTGAGTCCTTGCTCTTTGGCTTTTTTCTCCAGCTTTTCTTTATATTTAGCTAGAACATCGTTTTGTTGTGTCGCATTTGATTGAACAAACCGAACATCAATCGGCCGTGCATAGCACCTTCTAAAAACAGAATATGCAACACTTACAACCCTCCTATACCTAAGGAAACTCATACTTTCAGTTGCCAACTTGGTTCAATATTGCTAGGAATAAATATACTGATAGAAAGTGAATAGAATCAATACATACTTTTTCTTTCTTCCCCTCTCATGTGTATTTTCCCTACCAATTGAGAATCCGTACACCACATCCTTAATTTTTGGCCGCTTGCTAAGAGGTGAACAAGCTCTAATCTTGACTATTCAAACTTGAGTTTTTTTGTTAGTCATACTATGTATCCTTAGAAAATTCCAGCTTAAATGAATTGTCCTTACTGTACCAAATAATCGAAGAAGAGAGAAAGAAAAAAGCGCATATGAAAGGAGATGACTAACAAAAATGCAACTTGTCTGGATATTTAAAATACTTTCTCAATATAGAAAAACATAAACAAAAGCTGTTAAGGCTGCATTAGGAAGTTTGTAAGTGAAACTATTTCTACGGAGAGAAAAGATATATTTTTTTTATTATTTTTTATTTTCAAAAAAGATCTATTACCTTGAACTTCATCAGAAACCATTATAGATGAAACATACATGGACATATTAGCTTACCGGATAAGTGAAGACATTACTGTTTACATAGTTGAATTACTGACCAGAAATACCCCAAGGATTGGGACAGGACCAATTCAGAATTAGGCGGCAGAAAATTTTAACAAAAGACAAAGATTGAAGAATATGGCACACAGTTCAAGCCCTAGTAGTAGGCATAAAACGCTGTCTACAAAATATAGCACACCTACATACATCCCGAAAGCTAGTGATAGTCCATTTATAGACCACAACTCAAGCCAGCAGGGATCCTTGTACATGATCATACTTCCAGCTATCGGAGCCATATTTGTTCTCTATCTTATATACATTGCTTTGATAAAGCTAAGAGCAAAATGGCAAGCAAAGAAAGCACCACCGTTTGAAGATATGTATGAACCAAAGATAACACAGAGTCATATTTTCGACTTGGAGCAAGCCCCAACCTTGGTTTCAACAACAACAGGTATGAGCTTTGCAAAATCCACCAATACTTTGATCAACCAAGAACAAAAAGACAAAGACACAGAAAACACATCCTTCTTTACTTCACAAGAGAAATTTGATTCTGAGCCGGCTGAGCTAATTGGTGTGGCCAGAAGTTCGATGGAAATTCCTCACTCTTCCAGTAAGAAATCAATGAATATCGGTCCTGTATTCCAGTTACAGCTGAGTTCCACAAAATCGGGAATATCTTCTAACACCGACAATACGAATGGACAAACAACTTCAACATCTGGTTCCACTGCATACTATTCGCTTGTTGAACCAGGTAAAGCTGCCACCCAGGAAACTGTGGCGATTCCAAATCATAAAAGACACTTCCATAAGAAAACGCTCAGCAGCATAATTCTTGACGAGTTCATATCGACCGGTGAATTGCCAGTAGATGAACCGAGTGGCTCATTTGCAGATACAGATACAAACAACGTGGACCCAAACATACAGAACCATTCAATGTTCGAATCCTACAACGATACTTCATACAATGCCGATGTGCTACCGAGTACTGGATTGAGGTCCAGTCCAATCCGGAGGTCAAGACAGAGACTTATGAATGCGGACACAAGTGCACTTCTGGCAAATGTCTCAAGAAATTCTACTCTTTACTATCAAGAGGCTGCAGACCAGTCAACGAAATCAGTTGACAACAGCTTGCAGCAGGGCAGCAAACAGCGAAATAAGATAAGAGGAGGTGGTTATAAGTACCCGGACATCCTTACTGAGAACGGTAAAAGCGTTATTTAAATAGGGCAGAGATTAAATAGATTGGTAACATAGAGTTAAACTTGGACACTAAGAGTGATGTAAGCTATTAAACAATGTCTAGATGGTAGTTTGAGAGAAAAATTAAAGCAGTAAAGCAGTAAAGCAGCACTGCACAGAGGCTGAGCCCAAGCAGGTAACAATATATAATAGAGAAAAAGGCCTTAACAGAACGAGCAGTAACTATATTTGGCATATTTTTCTGTTTAAGAAGAGAGATGAAAAGATCGATGTTAAATGGAGAGAGAGAGAAAGAGAAATCATCCACGAAGATCGTGAATGAATCCCTTTAGGCTAGCCAGCGTGCAGAAAACGGTATTCGTAGGAGGCCATCAAAGTTGAGGAATGTGTATGAATGGAGTATAAAGTGGTAATGAATGTGGAAAAGTAAAAAGTGAAGAAAATAGAGTGAGAACTTTATTCATCTCAATGTAAACACGAGTAATGTGGAAATGTTTTTAAGAAAAAAGGTTTCACATAATAACACATCCAGAGGAGCTAGACTGTTCTTCATCAGCTTTAGACTTTGACGCAAGAGCAACTCTAGCGGCCTCTGTGAAAACTTCATTCACACCTCTCTTTTTAATAGAGGAGCACTCCAAGTACCTCACAGCACCAATCTGCTTGGCCATCGCTAAACCTTCTTCGTATGACACAAGCTTCTTGAGCGTTCCCTCACTGTTATATGCACTTGTTCCAAACTGCTGTTGTTGAGCATCCATCGGGCTGTTTATTCCAGCTGCGGATCTGTCTTCTTCTTCAGTCTGCCTCAAATCTGCTTTTAGGGCCACTAACACCATCTGGATACCCTCGCAATGTTCCAAGACCTCATTCACCCACTTGTTTTTGACATTTTGAAGCGAATCTGGTGAATCAACCGAAAAACAGAGGATCACGCAATCGGTATCATTGTAAGATAGCGATCTTAGCTTATCAAACTCTTCTTGACCTGCGGTATCCCAAAGTGAGAGTTGAACCTGCTTTCCATCTAGGAAAATATCATGCATGTAATTCTCGAACACCGTTGGCTCGTACACATGCGGGAAATATCCCCTCGTGAACACATTCAAAAGCGAAGTTTTACCACATGCACCATCACCTAGAATGACAATTTTCCGTTGTATTGATTTTGATGAACCACCGCAGAGAGCCATCTTGTGTATTATATGCTCCTTGGACGCTCAATTAAACTGTTAAAATGATGCAACTGTTCTAATTTCCAGCGAAAATGGTGGTAAATCAAAAAGTTTTGGAGAATGGGATAAACAAATGCTCAAAGCTCGTAGTATGTCAACAAAGTAAACAAAAGTGACCTGAAACTAACAGATAAAACCTGAAAAAGAATCGATGAATATTTATATCAAATTCGTTTCAAAAACGGCCCTGAATTAGTCTTGCGAGGAAGAAGGAAATGTAGTGCGACAAGAATGAAAGATAAGACTTGGATCTCTGGATATTTGATAAAGCTAAAATGTAATCAAAGCGCAAAAAACGAGCGTGCTCTCCGTACTTTTTTATTTTTACTCTACTTTATTGCAGGCAGTATTGGGGAATGGGAACTGAAAAAGAAGAATGGCCCGACAGGGACAAAAAAAAAGTGTACGCGTGGAAAGTGACAAAAAAAAATTTAAGGAGAAGGAAGAAGTGAAATAAAATCTCGCATAAATTTTTATTGTAGCAGGTCCTATCGAAATATTTGTTGAGACCAAAGATAATTGAACGTGATAACCAACTGATTCAAGATCAGCGATTCAAGCAAGTATAAATAAAAAAAAGCATCTATACGTACTTAATCATTGTATACATAGGGATTCATACTTTTAGGGTGCATACATTTGAAATACACCGTAAACATAGGAGGGCCAAGAAACCCTACGATCATATTGATTATACATATATATATTTTTTCCCTGAAAAGATATAAACTATGGGACGACTTGAACACAATCCATTATACAAAGCTCTTAGCACTTCAAATTCTAGATCAATACGAACATACCATCGAAGGCCGAAATCACAACGATTAACTGGAAATCCGATAGAAGAAGCTTTGACTCGAGCAAAAGATAGACCAACAACTGAAGCTGAGAGTAAACTTTTGAACAATCCCCTTGCAGTGGCGCTGCTGAAAGGTCGAAGTAAGCAGAGAAGTTTTAAAGAAGGAAAGTTTCAGAACAAAATTACAGGGAGTGCACGTTTAAGGGGCACATTACCGACAAATCCTGCGGCATATAATGGAATAAAGAGAAGTAATGGTCATAGATCTAATCGGCCTGATAGAAGACACGAATATACGCATCACGAGTATTCAAGAGAACGTGTGAAACAGAATAAAGATAGAGAGCAGGAAGAATATACCGAGAGATCCGAAGAAAGACACATTAAAAGGCATGACAATAAACGAAAATCCAAAGAAAAATACGAAGCCAAGACGCAAACACCAGAAAATGTTGCAGCTGCTTTGAAAAAATCGAAAATTGGCGTGTGGAGCAGCAGCAAGGTGGAAGAAAAGCACGTGTCGTTTAAAGGAGCATCTCAACCGACGTTTCTACGAATAAAAAACCTCCAGCCAGGTGTGACCGAGCTGGATATAGTAGAAATCATGTGGAGGTACGGTACAGTGCTTCAAGTGATGACCAAGGAAAGCGTCACCAAAGAATTTGGTCGGTCTGTGACTGCGGAGTTGTTCTATTTGGACGATGATAGCATGTGGAAGGCGAAAAGAGCGCTCGACGGAGTGAAGGCTGATAACAGAATACTTAAGTTGGAAATAGCCCAGAATCCAGTAACTGTAACGGACCCATTAATATGGCGAAGACTAACATCGGAGGTGAAAGAGGCCAAGCGAAACAGGATGATGCCATACCCACTAAACCCCACAGAGGGCATCAACTGAAATGAAGGACATTAGGTCGCTTCTATAGAGACGCTATCATAACTGTATAAATAAGTATGTAAAGATAAAAAAAAGTGCTAACTTGAGCAACTACACTGGGCGCCGTTAAGATCTCGAGGCCAAAGTTTTCCTTTCCAAGTCTTTTACCAAACTCGAAGTTACCAGGTTTTCACGTTATTTCTGGGTGTTCGTGCCTGGCATTCGATAGCCCTTTGAACACATTGGGCGTATCACCTTTTGAATGATGTCCTAAGTTCTCTGCATCCCATATTTATGTATCTGTGAGCACCGGCGTGGATCGGCGCGTCTGAACTCCATGGTCTTTTTAGAATTAGTGTGAAAAAAAAGGGGGGAGTGAAAAAAAAAGAGGAAGTTTTGCGCTGGGAGAGCGAGTGCATTCAATGAATGGATGTCAAAGAGAAACTATTAGTGAGTATGCACATACATGCAGACATTTGACTTTTGTTAGCTCACGCTTCATTGTAAGACATTTAACATATAACAATGATTCACGGGATGCTGTCAATCACTACGAATAGTGTCAGCAGAAGCATGACTGGAGGTGGGATATTCCTCAGACAAGTAAGAGCTATTGCTACAATGGGAGAACTCCATCCACCAAGAGGATCGATTGCAAACCAAAAGCGTGTTGGAAGAGGTGCGGGATCCGGATATGGTAAGACTTCTGGAAGAGGGCAGAAGGGACAGAAGGCCAGAGGAACAGTTAAGAATTGGTTTGAAGGTGGACAGACGCCAATATTTAGAATATACCCAAAGAGAGGTTTCTACAGGCACCAGAAGCTGGATTTGAACGAGGTGTCGTTGGCAAAGATTGAGCAGTTCTACAAGCAGGGAAAGATCGATTTAAAAGAAGGCGAGGTGTTGGACATGAAGAAGATGAAGGAGAGCGGCTTGGTTACAGGAACTATGAAAGATGGAATTGCAGTTGTGGGGACTGGCTCCAGATATTACACTTTGAATATTCCAATCGAGGCTACCAAAGCATCGAAAAGCGCCGTCAAGATTATCGAGAAGAATGGCGGGAAGTTCACATCCAAGTTCTATTCGAGGTACTTGGGATTTAGAGCACACCACTCCCCAGATTGGTTCTTAAGGAAGAGGGGATACATTCCAATGCAGGCCAAGCCGATTGCCAGGAGAGACATTGTATTCTACTCTGACTCGGATAGGAATGGATATCTTTCAGATTCGGCATACGTGAAACAGATTCACGTTGGGGAAAAGGGTAAAACAACGAATAAGATAGTTCAAAAGTCCGAGATAGAGAAGGAGTTGGAAAAACTCGCCGAAGCTGATCCCTCTGTTAGAAACAGTGGATATGCCGGATTCTCTGCCAACCGGATCGTTAAATTCAGTAACTTGCACATTTAAAGTGGCACACCCCTTTCTGTACATAATAGAATATCATATAACATAAAGTATTTAAATTGGGCTTGTCCGCTACTACCTATTATTATACGCTGTTTTGTAACTTATATTTTATTAGAAAATTATACTATACTATGATTTTAAAAGTCAAAGTTCTGTGATTCCATTCTGGCTTTAAAAAGCCGATGGGTTTTTATTAATGCTATTATGTGCGTTTTCTGGTTTCAACAAATCATTTTTTTTCGCTTACCATCCTCTTGCATGGTAACTCATGTTATCTTCGTCCCAGTTGTCCTCATCTCCACGAGTAACTACACCATTGACCCGTGCTTTAAGTCTTATCAGACGGTCATCAACATAGCCATCATCACTGAATAGCAGGCCGTTTGCAACCGAGTTTTTACAGAGATTACCACCATTGGCATTTCTGGATTTCATACCTTTATACTTGGCTGTGAAGTCATTCAACGTTTTGTGCATACTCGCGTTATGAGACCGTAGGAATTTCAGCTTGTTGCCCATGATACCATCCGCAATGATGTTCGAGTTGGCGTCATAATCATCATCATCAATGTCATTATCATCGTCATCATCATCATCGTCATCATTACCGTTATCATTGTCATCGTCAATATTTTCACTTCCTTCTTCATCTCTTTGTTCGCTTCCTTCATTGCTTTCTTCACGCGCGTCTCCATTGCCACCTGCACTCTCCTCCTCAATAACTTCCTCTTGATTGAGCTGTTGAAGGCTTGGCTCCCCATTATGAGCATTGGCTCCGTCATTACGGGCAGCTTTCAGGCTATCCTGAGATGTTTGACGCGATTCCTGGAACCGGCTCTCTCTGCTTCTACTGCGGCTTCTATGCGAAGACCGGTTCGACTTTCCGCTTCCAGACCTGACCAAATTCCGGCCATGTCCATCGAAATCACTATCGTAAACTCTGGAGTTCTGCCCAAGACGACGCTTGAGCTGCTGCAAAAGTCCACTCCCATCAACTTCAGGTCTTTTGTTGAACAACAATCTGTTCTCGTTGTTGATAGAGTCCATCAACTTGATCGGTAGCTCCTTAGAGAGCATCTCTAGCCTTGTAGATTTCGCAGACATCCGTGAAGCTGAAGAGCTGCTTCTATGAGCCAGATCGTGGTGCTCACTTGATGCTCCGCTTGAAGACTTGCGTTCCCCATCTGGCACATTGTAATCTTCTGGGCGCCGAACAACATGTCGCTTTTCACTGCCTGGAATGTCGATCGATGATGTGCTTGTCTTCACAGATGAAGAAAACTCGTTCGTACATGTTCTGTGCAGCTCATTGCGCGTGGATTTCTCTGAGTTTGAGCTTCCAGAGCTGTGCGTGGTGTTTATTGTGTTCACGTTCAGTTTCGAGTTCAGGTTTGGATTCAGGTTTCCGCCCAGATTTTCACTCAAGTTTCCATTAGCCATACCACGGGTTTCAACCTCTCGTAACCGACTTTGGTGGCTTAAAGCGGCAAGCTTAAGCTGGTTTGGCTCTCTGTGTCGGGCCCTGGCCTGCTGACGTAGACTCATCGTCGGCAAAAACATGTGCGTGGCCAAAGCCGTAGGAAGCAAAGTGGTTGCAGTAGGAGGGGCGTTGGAGTGATGATGAAGATCGTACCGGCTTGGTTCGATCACTGCGGCTTTAACAGGCTTGCTTCCTTCAGAATGCTGTGAATTTCGACCGTTGCCAAACAACGAGGTCAACGAGAGTCCAGGTTTCGACACACCGTTGGTGCTAACATTAGATTCCACAGCCGATGAATGTCTCTTCAAGAGGTCGCGTGGATTTTCTGGTGACACGAATTTCGGTACAGTGGTGGTGATTGTAGAGGCAGAAGCAGTCGCCCTGCAATTGGCCATTCCCAAAGGCAAATCAAGCTGTTTCTCTGATGAGTGTCTTACTTTCGAGTGCCTGTTATCCGGGAAGCCCTCGTTTTTATACACGAGCTTCGGACTCGTTGGTCTTCTTGGCTGTTCTTCAACCTTTTTTTTCTCCCGTTGAAGTTGCTTCTGCCGTTCACGTTGCCTTTGGTTAATTGGAGTATTCAAAGCCGGGGCATTTGCACGTCGGCCGTTGAGAAATAATCCACTGAGAAGCGATTTCCGTCCACAAGCAGATGGAGACTCCGTGCTTTGTTCATTATTGTCGTTGCTGTTTGCTCTACTGTCAATCTCATAGTGCGACGGTCCAAGGGCTTTCTTCCGAAACAACAACCGGTCTGACTGCCTGCCAACATCTTCGTCATCAAATTCCGAGTCGTCTGAAAGAGACGACCAGCCAGAATCTTCTGACGAATCATCCGAGGAGGAAAAATCGATCTCCTGGGGTTGGACCTGTCTTGGTGGACCAAATAACGACACTTGCGACTTTTGCGTGTCTGACTTCGGCGAAAATGCCCCATTATACTTCCGTTGCTGCTCATAAAGATGCCTAGTTTGGTCATCCAACATTTTGCCATCATCTGTGAGCTTTCCTAACCTATTAGGAGGAGGCTGTCTTTTCAGAAACGTGTGATTTGCGACAACTGCAGCCTCAGGCAGAGATGCGTGTGCCGAGGGTCTCTTCAGAGACGTAGTTTGCCGATGGAACAACGACACCTGTGATGGATTATCCGGCGGCACATTCTGTTGGCCATGTTTATGTGTCTGCTGCGAATTCTGCTGCGAATTCGATGCTTTTTGTGTACCGTTCTCGGAACCAATCTTTGTCTGTTCATGCTGCTCTTGTCTTCTCAAATTACTCTGTGTTAACGGTGTGTTTCCGCCCAAAGTAGTAGACGACTTCTGTTGACTATTGGCCTGGAAAAGTGGCGTACTTTGTTTGCTGGGAAATAGAGACAAAGTTTGATTCTTGTGCTGAAATAAAGATGTGGTTTGATTCTTCTGCTGAGAGAGAGACGAGTTTTGATCTTTCTGCCGGAATAATGACGTAGTTTGATCCTTTTGCTGAGATAGTGGAGCGTTTTTCTCTTGCTGGAAGAGCGACGTAGTGCCATTAGAGGAAACAACCAACTTGCTTCCATTTTCCACTGGTGGAGTATGATTTGCGGACTCAATGCGATGCTTGGCTTGCTGTTGAAGCTTGAGATCCTTGTTCAGTTTCAAAAGGCTGCTTCGGCACGCCTCCGGTGAACTCAAGGAGATCTTTAAGAGTGAAGAGAAATCATGGGAATTGAACTTCTGCTTACTTAGAAGACTGCGATTTACCACTCGCCAACTGATATTTTCTAGCCTTTGGCCATTCCTGATGTACTGACTGGAATTGGCCAATGTGGTCCAAAGCGTCAGGACGTTATCAAGATCGATAACTGCTGAGGAGGGTTTTGCCTGGGCGATCTGTTGTAAAGCATAAATTGTTGAATGTGAGAGCTCAAGATAGGGGGGAGGTGCGTTCTTTCCAGGTTCCTTGTATGACATGATCTAAGACGAGGACCCTTAAGGTGATAGATAAGTCTCTGCTGGGTGTAGCAAAAATATGGATCCAAGTTTGAACACAGTTGAGGTGTTCTTGGATGGTAGCCAAGTAAGGCAAACGATATATTGTGCGATATCTTTGAATGTAGCAAATGCTGGATAAAAATTAAAAGGCAGGAAATGACAGCAGATGGGCGATCAAAGAGAGGGACTTAGAAATTAAACGATACTGATATGAATGATACAATGCTTGCCATCTATAAAATTCAGTGGTGGACTTTTCCAAGATATAGGTTAACGATTCCAAAATAAGCTGGATTAATTTTGAAAGATATCCGTTGGCTACCTTTATCCGGGTTGCTTGCGTATAGTAGGTAGATTGTGAAAAAAAAAAAATATGTATATAAGTAAGAGAAAAAAAAAATTAAAAAGAAAATAAAGAAAAACGAATGACGAGATCGAGGTAAAAGGAAGAGGAAAAACGGGCAGGAAAAGAAAGAGAAAAAAACAGAATTTAAGGAGTGCGAAACAAATTATATTGTCATTTGAATAATGTGCGAATCGGAAAAAATAATGACCTCGAACGGCTCAATACGGAAATAATGGATGGACCTAAGGAATTGGGTTAATGGTATTGGTATTGGTATTAAGATAGGAGGTCCGTCGCCAGGTCATGAAGAGACATTTATCGTATTGTGGTACCAAATAACGTTAAATATCAAGTTTACTTACTCATTCCGTGAAGCTGGCAAAGGAGGACTAATGCAAAAAGCACAATTTCGCCCTCAATTGCTGAAATATCCTATCGATATCTATCCTCACTAATGAAAGTTGTTCAGACCAGAAATGTTATCATAAAGTAAGGGCAGAATCATGGATCCTGGACGCAAGAAGCAAATGCCCCACAGTGCTGGGGAAAACGAGGGGAAATAAATGCAACTTAATTGAAAACCCCAACCACACAGATGGCCTGAAGTTGGAGTCGATAGCATGCCGGATAATGCACACCGGCATGGCAAAGCAACTTGCTAAAGCTAAAAATAGGGAAAAGAAAACGTGGTGGCGATTTGATCTGACTTTAGTATACCATTACAAAGAGGGGAGAGACGTGTAAAAGCAGTGAATGCTGATTGTATTACGGTCGATCACTCGCTGATAAAGATAGATATGAATCACGAAAGTCGAAATAAAGGGCATCGGATCACAGGAATCGCGGCACAGTGAGGAGGCATGAGAAAAATGCAATGATAAGCGAGAATTTTAAAAAAAACTTGGAGGAGCAGGAAAAAAAAGAGCCGTGTGGTATTTCTCGTATATTATCTATCAGACGGACCTTGAATTGTCGTTAGTACTAGGTGATAAAAGGTAAAAGAATACTGGCATTTTCGGTTTTTTTCTTCCTCTAACTTCCAAGTGTGCATTGCTGGGATTGACTCGAATACTGCAAAATAGATGGACAGAGGAGGAGTGGGTAAATGAATAGTAAATGAACAGTAAATGAACAGTAAATGAACAGTAAATGAACAGTAAATGAACGATAAATGAAAAGTGATTGGCCAGTAAATGAAAAGTGATCGAACAGTGATTGAAAAATGATTGAAGTAGATAAAGAAGATGAATAATTTGCATCGGCTCAAAAGCACTGCAAATGTTGAAAATAGCTTAAAGCTTTCCCAAATTTGAGCTTGTGGATATACAGATCAGATATCCGTGCTGGTAACTGAAAAATAAACGTTGGCAAAATCTTTGCAATTAAAGTTAAGCGCTGAATTGGTGTGAAAAAAAGCATGACCGTTTGATGAATCAAACCTTGGAAACAACTAAATCGATCGGAATTGGATTACATTATCGTCAAGCTATTATATTAATCGATGTAGTAGTGCGAAGAAGAGATAGTAGCTTGATAATGCCAATGTGATCACAATAGAGAAAAGTCATCTTTTCCGATAACGCAGTTCCGCCGCAAGAAAAAGTTCAAAGATAACGAGGACAATAATTGTAAAAAAAAAAATGAAACATAAAAAAATAGAATAAAAATAAAGTAAAAATAAAGTAAAAAAGTTAAAACGTGAAATGGATTCTCAAATATACGTTTAAACAGCAGCTGCTACAATCACGTACAGTTCTCATCTCTTTCATTGCTATTATATTCAGAATTACTGCATACGGGTCCCAGACCCATCGTTCACGTCAATTGGTTTAATATGGAGAGCAAATCTCCCCCTGCCGGTGCATCTCCTGAAGCACCTGAAGCACCATCTTTATCATCATCATCAAAGCCATCCTTCAGTTCTGATGCTTGCTCTGGCTCAGGCGCTGCGAATTTCACTCTCTTTGTTGGCTGTGCATTACCATTTTCTCCAGCATCACGCTTCAGTGAGCTTCTAAGTGGAGATGGCTCCTTACCTTGTGCTGCTTCCTTATTGCTATTATCATCATCATCATCATCATCATCGTCATCATCATCGTCATCATCGTCATCATCATCGTCGTCATCATCATCATCATCATCATCGTCTTTTTCAGCCGTTTCTGCACCCAGACTATATGTTGGCAAGTCATCATCATCATCATTTTTCACAATTCCCTCTAATCCATTTTTCTTCGTATCAGTAGCACCATCTTTCAACCCGCCATCCTGCACAGCAGATTCATAGTTTGGTGAAATATCTTCCCCGTTTGCAGCCTCATCTCTGCTTGCGTTTGAAACTGATGCATCCACTAGTTTCTGAATTTCCTTCTTACGGCCCAAAATATCCGAGTTCATGGTATGAAGTTTCTTTATCTTACCACTATCTAGTTGCTTCCAGTCCTCCTGGATACCGATCAGCTTCCTAAGCTCCGCGATAATGCTGTCTCTTGATTTAGTGACCTTCTCAATGGAGTTCACGACCAGAGACGATAACTGCTCTAATTTCCCGAGTTTGAGGACAAACTCACTTGGCTCTGGCAAGTTCTGTGAGTTCTTGACTAGCTGATTGTAGCCTGTACTTATCCTTGTAAATTCATCCAAGCTTTTGCCCGTTAATAGCTCTAATTGCCAATATTTCTTTACCACAGCTTTTAAATCATCTGGAATTGCAGCCTGTATTCCGTATTTTTCACCCCCAGATGCCTCACTCACTATTGAGGCCAAAGCCCGACTCTTCTCTTCGTGTGCAGCTGCATTGGCCACTCGTTTCCCCTTATTCAGTACCTGCATTAATTTTGTTATGAATCTACGATCAAACATATTTCTATCTTCCCAAACTTTCAACACGTGCATATACTTTTTTGTAAGACCCGCATCAACTGCTGCATCGCCTGCTGCCTCTTTATCGACACACAAACGCATGAGTTTGACAGACTTCGGGAGTATTTTCACATATTCTTCCAAAAACCCTCTGAACTTCCTCTCGTTTTTCTTGCTGAATTGGATAAGATCGTTACAAAGATAGAAACTGACCAGACTTCGTTCTGGCTTCGTGTTCGATATCTCTTCAAGATTTTTTAACCAGATGGCCACAATTTCTTTATGATGCCTGTAGTGAAAAAGGCACCACTGTGAAGTTGATTGAATCGACTGCTGAGTTAGATCAAGCTTTTTGAGCTTATCCACAGCTTTTTCCACACTAAATGACATTATTAAAGCTCCTTTTAAATGTAAAGTATCCCTATACTAGCACTGATTATGCTGCTATAATGGGCCCTGCCTTATATATATGTCACAAAGATAATATAAGTGCACATATACTGGCAAGTGTCAGATGTTAGCGATATATGAACGAGGACACAATATTTTTTTTTTCTCTTTTTTTTTTTTTTGGAAAGAGGTGGTAGGATTTTTTTGTGATTGGATATTCAACCTGATTAGTGCTGAGATGTTCACATACTTGTCAAATGATTCGAATTATGAGAAAGTTTACAGCACATTGTTGTTGTCAATTACTTTATGTCTTTACTGATGTATATGCATGTAGATACATTGAATAGTACTTTTTTTGCTCACAATATTATACCCCATAAGCACGGAGACTTGCTGAATTAGTGAGAGTGAAGCTAGTATACGGAAATCAGCCACTTTATAGTGAACCGCGAATTTAGCCAATTGCCGAGGAGGTAGAAATTGGAGATTGAGGAACAGCGCAAGAATAAATAAAACTTGGGCCAGCAAGTAGATCATAGTATATCATTAAGACACGAGTTTTATACATCATCTCTTTGTGTCACACTTTAAAAATAGTTCACGGGGAAGAAAATCGCGTACTTGAATATCTACAAGGAAAGTTTGGGCCAAATCGACAACTTTTTTGCACAGATTACAGAGGATATTATATAAAAATGGCAGACAAATTCCCAGAGATTAATGATGTTTCAGTTGATGGTAACGAACAGCCGGCAGGGGACTTCTTGAGCCGAGAGAAAGCTGCATTAGGGGATGAATTTGCCACAGAGGAGGACCAGAAGATAGTGGAGGATGCCAACGATGGCGAGGATGAAGAATTTCAAGATTTTAAAACACAATTCCCAGCTGTGGACTCCCAAGCCTCAGAAACAGTAGCACCAGAAGGAGAAGCGGCCAATAAGGAGGCAGGAAATTCTGATGAGCTCGACACCGGGGCAGAGGTAGTTACGAAGAAGTTTAAGTCGTTGAACCTGGACGAGAGTGAGCCAGTTAAAGAGTGGAAGAAAAAGAGAGAGGCAGAAATCGCCGAGAAAGATGAAGCAGATGCTAAGAAGCTCCAGGAATTGAAGGAAGATGCACAGAAAGCGACAGATGAGTTTTACGACAACTACAACAACAAAAAGGACGAGTTAGTTGAGCAGACTAAGGCCGAAGAGAAGAAGTTTTTGGAGAAAAGAGACTCGTTCTTGGAGAAGGGCACTGTTTGGGACCACGCAATCGAATTGTTGAAGTTGAACAAGAACTCGAGTTCCGTGGATGACGAAAGCCATCGTGATAAAACGCGGTTCAAGGAGATTTTGCTATCTTTGAAAGGAAAAGAAAGTGTTCCAGGTGCTCAGGGAGTTTCTGAAGATTAGTGTAGGATTATCCATCATATAAATTAGTGCTGTGATTATTAAATCTTTTTTTTTACTTCTTTTTGTGTAGACATAATCCTTTGGTAACTTAGATATACGTAATTTTCTAAATATATGTACGATGTGACCATATTCTGCTTGGGTCTAGCCATGCTATACTCTCTATATGTGGCGGTGTAGAGATGCGCCTGCAAATAGTTTTATCTAGTGTTATGGTTAAGGTGCATGCCACCATTTTTCTTCTTAGCTCTTTTTCTTCCTCGAGTACTCCATTTTTTTTATTCTTGCACTACTCCCAGTTTTCTGAACGGTTTCTCATAATCTGCTCAGCTCGCTTAATTTTTTACTCTAACCCTCGCCGCTTTCAGCTCGCCATTACTTTACATCTAATTTAGATGCTCCATTAAATTTATATTTTTCCGCCCCCCCTCCCCCTGATATTTTTTTATAGATACTTAGTAACACTGCATTCCGGTTATCTTTCTGCAAAACAAGTTATCGTGGGGCAAAGCTTTCGAAATACACAGGGAAAGTGTTCTTTGATTAACATTCCACATATCAGTCGACTTTGTTTTGTTTTGAGGAACCATCGCTGCATCTTATCAAGGGCTGATCTCATTTACTCCTAGTATTGGTGCTAGATCATTGCACAGGTGTTTGTTAAAAAACAACCTTCAGGATCCTTTCATAAAAGCTCCACAGTACTAGTTTCTGGGTACAGAACATATTTGGACCTTTGCAGAGCGATTATACAGTTTTTTTTTCTGGTTAAACGAAGATATATACCATTGAGCATATTTTGATCCCTGCAGTTGATAATCACCAGAAGATATTTACATTTGAGCACACTCTCTGAGTTTACCTAGTTTAGAGTGTTTTGCTTGATTCTATTACAAATCAGTCAGATTTTGGTCTTTTTTAGAGCGGAATTGTTGTACAGTTAATTATCTGAGATATCGGTCAAAGAAAGAGGCTTCAATAATAGAGAATGAACGGTAACGGATTTATTTCACCGAATGGCGGAGGAATGCCACAACAGAGCCAGCAGCCAATGGTTGCACCGAATGGCGTTGGAACGAATGATCGCAAGCAGTTCATCAACATAATATTAGCATCTATTGCGAAGATCCAAGGCATGCACTTTAACGATGCGAAAACACGGCCGATCGCCCAGCAATTCGAGAAGTATGCGTTTACGAATTCGATCAACAAGCAGCAGTATGTGAGCTTTTTGAAGAACAAGATTGCCAGCATTACACAAGCCAGAAAGAATGCGATTCAAAGGCAGAGGCAGAAACAACAGCAGCAGCAGCAGCAACAACAACAACAGCCGCAGCAACAACAGCCAGCACAGGTTGCACCTGGAATGATGCAGTCGCCGCAAAACCAGTACGGATCGCAATTTATGGCTGGAAATGCCAACCAGCCAATAATGCAGCAGCAGACACAGCAGCAACAAACACAGCAACAACCACTGCCACAACAACAACAGCAACAACAACAACCGCCACAACAACAACAACAACAACAAACTCAGCAACAGACACAGGTGCAGCATCTGAAGATTGACATGCAGAGCATGGCGATTCCACCGCCATTGCTACAGCGTTTACCGCAGGTTTTCCCCAAGAACATGAATAGCTGGGGACAGATTATGCCATATTTTCGTCACAGCAAGCTGACGCAGAAGGACTTGACAACAATCAAACAGGTGTATGCGGTCCATCTTCAGCTGGTGCTGGGCAAGCAGCAACAGCAAAGGCAGAAGATTCAACAACAGCAGAATGTCCCAGGAGGCAGGGTTCAGATTCCCGGACAGATCAACAATCTTGGTGGTGGCGGAACGGTTCCAAGTCCCCAACAGATCCTCATGATGCAGAACCGGGCACAGAACAACGGCCAGAATGGCTCGAGCGGTCAAAATAATTTACAGAACGCCAATTTGCAGAACACCAACTTGCAAAATGTCAACAACCAGGGCCAGAATAACTTGCCGAATGCCAACCCCCAGGCTGCAAACGTCCAACGTAGCCCGCAGCAACCGAATATGCCGGCTATCACTGCCCAGCAGTTGCAGGTTTACAAGCAGCAGGCAGTGCAGGCAATCAAGAATCTGCAGGCGGCCGGAAAACTTCCAGCCACGCTCACGAGAGAGCAGGGAAACATGTACGCTCGGAAGTACCTTTTCCATGTTCTCAGCCTAAAACAGAGGAAACTAAACAGCCAACTTAACAGCAGCATGGCAAACAACGCGATTCTACAGAGTGGCAATGCTTCGAGTGCCGGAACAGCAGTCGGTGCTGGTCAGGTTGCTGGAATGATGGGCTCGCCTTTAGGTGGAGCGATGAATGCTGTTCCTGCTGCACCACAGCGTGTTTCGCAGTTTCAGCAGCAGAGAAAGCAACGGGCAGAAGCACAGGCTCGGCAGCAGATTGCACAGCAGCACAGGGGTGCAAATATAGGCAACAACATGAACGGAAATTTGAACGGAAATATCAACGCGAATCTCAGTTCCAGCAGTAGTAACAACACGAACAATGGCGATGCAGGTGGCAATATCAACGGCAACATTGGCGGCATCAACAATAATGTTACACAGCCTGCCCAGTTTGCAGGGCAGCTCCCGACAAATCAGAACCAGAGCCAGGGTTCGAACCAAGGCCGGAGTCAGAACCAGAACCAGAACCAGCATTTCAATCAAGCAATGGGACAAAAATTCATGGGAGGTCTCCCACGCAGTGTGGGTTCGAACCCCGGCATGAGGGGCTTGCCGAACGGAGCAAGTGGGGCCATTAATACAGGAAATCGGACGGGGCCGTTTGCACCAACGCAGAAAACGGCAGACGGCCGGACGATTTTGACGCCGCGTCTTTTCAACGGAATCAGAGCGACTCAGGATGATTGGAAGAAGCTCAAGGCGATATACAGAGAGACGGCCTCTTCTCCTATAAACTTGAAAGACGTGACCGATAGCTTGACGAACACAGAAAAGCAGCAGATTGTCCGGCTTGTGCGGCAGCTCCAGCAACTGATGATTATCACGGAGACGGTGATCATCCCAAACTTTTACATGCTGACGAAGAGCTACGACGGCACTAAGAAGCTCATTTACTCGGAGCTGATGATCAAGCAGGTTCTGGAGAAGTTGAAGACTGGGGGCCGGTTCTACGCGAACTTGGATCTTCTCACGCGGATCCAGAACCAGATTACGCGGTTCTTGGGCTACATCAAGGAGCAGAACACGAAGCTTGTTCGGATGCAAAGACAGCAGCAAACACAGGTCCAGGCTCAGGCACAGCCACAGGCACATACGCAGGCCCAACAGGTGGATCTTGGCATGGCAACCAGTGCCGGCGGTGTGCAGAGGGTGAACCCTGCAGTTGTTTCGCAGCAGTTCAAGGAGCTTGCCGAACAGAGGCAGCAGCCCCAGCAGCAGCAGCAGCAACCATCACAGCAAACTTTGCAGTCGATGCACTCGTCGGCAGCCCAGCAGAGGAGATTGCAGCAACAGTTCTCGGCCCGGTCGCTGCAACCGCAGTATCTAAACGCGGGAATCACGTCACCGCTGAGTGCAGGAACGCCGATGGTGGCTACACCGTTGGGATCGTCCCCTGGTGCTGCACTTGGAGGCATGGCGCTCGGGTCTCCTGCAGTGCCTGGTGGCCAGACACCGGGCGCAAATGGAGCCACCCCACTGGCAGGAGGGTCAGCTGGTGGAGCCACTGGAGGGGCCACAAGGCGGAGGAGGAAGCCACGGGCCCGTAAGAGCAGTGGGGCTGGCACGGGGCCCGGCGGGAAGGGCAGTGGCACGCCAGGTGGAGTCACTGGGGCCACTGGAACAGCGGCAGGCTCTCCGCAGGCGGTTTCGGTCGAGGCGCAGGTGCTGATGAAGGAGAATGTCGAGCAGGTCATGGGGATCGGGGCCCAGATGGCGGCCGTGGACAAGGAGCGTGCCAGGAGGAGACAGCTGGCCTCGCAGGATGCAGGAAAATACCTTCTTGCCACGCTTGCTGACACGTTGAACCTCCCTGAGCAGGAGAGACGGGTGGAGCAGCTGGCCGCAAAGGGCCTGAAGAAAGGTGCAAGGAGTGGTGCCGGCGTGGATGGTGTGGCCAAGGCGAAGAAGGGCGACTCTACTGTCGCATCCACCGGAGTCTCAGTCTCTCCAGGCGCAGCTATATTGACACCGTCGGCTGTTTTGGCCACCCCGCTCGCCTTTAACGTCAAGACGCCTATCCCGGCCCGCCTGTACGGAACGCCAAAGCTTGGTGGTCCTGGCTCGCTCGCTTCGGATGCAGCAGGTGCATGTGGCGTGCATTCACGCTGGACGGGCAAGGTGAGGTCTACGTGCATCTCGGGTGCGTTTGAGGAGGTGGTAGGTGACATTCCACACGAGCTGGAGCGTAAGAGACTTGCTGGCAAGGACCTAATGAGTCTCGTGTATCCAACTCCGCCAGACGAGGACGCGTCTGGACTCTCGAAACGCAGGAAGTTGAGCAGCTCGGATGCCAGTGACGCTGGGAAAAACGCTGCTCTTAATGCCATTGCTACACCCTTGAAGTTCGAGAACGATAGCTCAGACTTGGGCTTGGATCTTGACAAGTTCTGGGACTTTGACCGGGTGGAATGACGTGGAAAATATTCTTGAAGATGTATCTAATCTTTCTCTGTGCATTGTATCGGTGAGGTGGAATAGGTATAGATATATGTGCTGAACTGAGCCACCTGCTAGTTAGGTGCTTGGTTATACTTAATGCTGCTTTTGAGTATCTCTTTGCTAATCGGTCCATGCACAATACCAAGCCACTTAATGCTGTGACTTCCATGCTGGTGAAGTGAGCAGCTTTCATTCTTGCATTATCTCATTCTTTCTCTTTTTCTAATTGTTTCTTTTCTTTAACTGTATGCTTTAATTGTCTTTTTCATAGCGTTTAATATTACTAGGGACTTTTTTGTTCTGTACATTTACTTATTTACTTATTTGCTTACTTACTTACTTACTTACTTACTTACTTACCTACTTACTTCCTTCCTACTTATGGCAAACCAGACATTTTCCACTTTTCTCCATGCAACCGCACAATGTGAAACTCTTGTGAGTGCATTAACAAAAACGAAAAAAACAAGAAATAAAAAATGGATCGAAAAGAATAAAATAGATGGCGCTGATCGGGGTCCTCTTATCTGCAAGAATCGAGATCTAGCTTTTTTTTCGAAGTACTTCTTTTTCATCATCTCTACCAACTTTTCCAGATTTAATACTAAGAAATCAACATCATTTCTCCCACATCCGCTTAAGGCAGTTTTCTGAAATACATACTACGAGAACAGTTCCCATCGAATGATTGTGGAAATACCAGATACCGAGGCAGAAATAGAGCCGAGCTCTGATCTGGAAAACCAGTACGGAGGTGGCTTTATTCGGGATGATCCAGAAGTAAAGAAAAGCAGTAAGAGGGGAAAGCGTAGAAGAACCCGAATGCAGTCGGGTGAGATTAAACGGATAGACTATAACGAAGATGATGTGAAACCAAGGAAGGCTAAAGCGAGGAAAAGAAAAGTTGTTGAGATTGAAGATGATGAAGATGATGATGAAAATGATAGTGATTACGTTTTAAGTGAAGATGAAGTTTATGACGTTCAAAATGAGCAACAGGATCTGTATCATCCAGGGGATAAGCTTGATGATGATATTGTTGTGGTGAGGGCCAACTGTGTGGAAAACGCGTTTGAAGAACCGACTGTTCTGGATGAGGATGAGGCCATTAATACTAGTGCAAGTTCTAGAAATGGAAACAGAGCAAAGGCAACAAAAACAAGGAAAACAAATCGAAAGAAAAAGGGAACATCAAAGCGTAAGAAGAAGGAGAAGAAGCCGAAGGTGAAGTTGACTCCATTCCAGCGAAGGACGAACAGGTTGATGGAGGCCCATCCGGAACTGAAAGAGGTGTTTAAAGCATTGGAAGAGACACCAGAGAGGAAAGTAGAGCGTATGAAACAGCCAGAAGGGTTGACAATTACGTTGCTTCCCTTCCAGCAGGAAGGTCTGCACTGGATGGTGCAGCAGGAGGAAAACTCCAGCTATAATGGAGGAATATTGGCCGATGAGATGGGCATGGGAAAAACCATCGAGATGATCTCTCTTATGATGTGGGATCGGTCCAAAACTCCTAATTTGGTTGTTGCACCTACAGTGGCGTTGATGCAGTGGAAGTCAGAGATCGAAAACCATGCGGGCGGAGCCTTGAAAGTCTATCTCTACCACGGGGCAAACCGGGCAAAGTCTTTGCAGCAGTTGGAGGAGTACGATGTTATCCTCACCTCGTACGCTGTGGTTGAAAGTGGTTATCGTAAAGAGAAATATGGGTTCAAACGCCACGGTCGTCGGGTCAAGGAAAAGAGTCTCATTCACCAAAAGCACTTTTACCGTGTGGTTTTGGACGAAGCTCACAATATTAAAGATAGAACCAGCTCTACTGCACATGCTGCAGATCATCTCAACTGCGAGAAACGCTGGTGTCTCACGGGAACACCACTTCAGAACAGAATTGGTGAGTTATATTCGTTGATCAGGTTCTTGGATTTGCAGCCATTCTGCTGCTACTACTGCACCAAGTGTAGCTGTGCATCGAAAGAATGGAATTTCCCTGACTACAGGGTTTGCGCTCTGTGTGGACATGCACCAATGTGCCACAGCAACTTCTTTAACCACTTCATGTTGAAGAATATCCAGAAGTACGGTCTGGAATTCGAAGGAAAAGAGGCTTTCCATCGGTTGCAACTTCTTCTCAGGCAGGTTATGCTTAGGAGAACTAAAGTGGAGCGTGCTGATGACTTGGGATTACCACCAAAGATTGTGGAAATCCGTCGTGATTACTTCAATCCGGAGGAAAAGGACTTGTACATGTCTTTGTTCACGAATTCGAAGCGGCAGTTTGATGACTATGTGGCCAAAGGTGTGGTTCTAAACAACTACGCCAACATTTTCACCCTCATCACCAGAATGAGGCAGCTAGCTGATCACCCGGATCTCGTGTTGAAAAGATTAAAACCCGCAGCTGCACAACTAACAGACAAAGATACTAGAGACTTGTTGGCTGGTGTTGTGGTGTGTCAGCTCTGTGATGATGAGGCCGAGGACCCTATAGAGTCCAAATGTCACCACAAATTCTGCCGTATGTGCATCAAAGAATACATCGAGAGCTTTGAAGGTGACCAGAGACAGTTGAAATGTCCAGTGTGCCACATTCCACTCAGTATTGACTTGGAGCAGCCTGCAGTTGAGATGGATCCTGCCATCAGCAACAAGAAAAGCTCTATTGTGGAACAAATCAACATGCTTGGAAATTGGAAGTCCTCAACGAAAATAGAAGCGCTTATGGAGGAACTTTACAAGTCGAGATCCGATAGAAAGACCACTAAGTCGATCGTCTTCTCACAGTTCACCTCGATGCTCGATTTAGTCGAATGGAGGTTGAAAAGAGCAGGTTTTGAAACCGTCAAGCTACAAGGTTCGATGACTCCCGTCCAAAGGCAAGAGTCGATCAAGTATTTCTTGGAAAATCCATCTGTTGAGGTTTTCTTGGTCTCGTTAAAGGCAGGAGGTGTTGCACTTAATCTAGTGGAAGCTAACCAAGTTTTCATCATGGATAGTTGGTGGAATCCAGCGTTGGATACAGGCCAAGCTGCGGACAGAATTCATAGAATTGGCCAGTTTAGACCAATCAGAATTGTCAAATTGGTTGTAGAGGACAGTATAGAGTCCAGAATTATCGAGTTACAGGAGAAAAAGGCTAACATGGTCAAGGCTACATTGGATAAGGATCAGTCTGCTGCCAATCGATTGACTCCAGCGGATATGCAGTTCTTATTTAATAATTAGAATAGTGCAGAGAGTCTTTCTGTACATATATATATACCTGGGTTTTGTTCGGTTTGCTTTTTGATGTTACTCTGCTTTTTTCAATTTTTTTATTGCTGCTCTCTTGCACGCACATCTCCGAGATCTTTTTCCTTGTGGCTTTTAGTTACTTTTACTTGTTTATACCCCACAACACATACCCTAGAACTAGAATAAGCACTATAATTGCACTTTCTTGGAAACAATTGTATATTAACTAAAGCATACCTTATTAAACCAGAATGAACACTGGAAAATCGCACTCCTAGGACTAAAACAAACACTAACAGTGTACTCATACTTCTCATCACTTAACGGACTACTTAGGAAAATCTCTTAACACCAGATATAGTCGATGCTGATTATCTTCTAGGATATTTTGAGAAACTTCGTAATCGGTATCATATGAACTTGTACTTATACATCTATCAGCACATATTTCTTAAAGAAATTCCAACGACACTCCCGTATTACTCATTACAGAAAGCTTGAACTAAAAAATCCTCATGAGCTACCAATTTTGGCGGCTTTGATTCTGACTTCTTCAAATGGTCATAAACATGAAATCGCTTATTTCCGATAAACCAATGAAAATTTTTGAAATTTTCATCCATTCAAATCAGCGGGCTGTGCTGCTCAGAATAGGACGAGAAACGGGGATTGGATTTTTACAATTGGGGATAGAGGGAGCATAAATAAGAGGGGAATAGGGGGTTTGTGAATTGCTTATAAAGCTATATCAAGTTATAAAAGGTCTTGAAATACTTTATCAAGAAGTATAAGTACTGCTTGTGTATGGAAATTTCCCAATTTTCAGTTACTATTCTCACTCATGCATGTAACACACCTTTCCATGCTTTTTTAATTTTTTTTTGGCTGTAACAAATTATCCAGACGTTATTCCTATTGAGAGATAATAAATCAAAAAATCAGTAATAAAGAACAAAAAAAAAATAAAAAAAATTAAGAAAAATAAAAAAAGACTCATCTTTCTTACAATGTGAAAATTTCCAAGAAAAAAAAATTGTATATAAGCAGGACTTGGGTGAGGGTGAAAAAACGCAGGCCTCGTTAGGAGTTATCATGGATTCGCAATCTATAAGATTTTCTCTTCATTTAACAAAAAACATTTCTTAGTGGACAGTGGATTCATACTTTACGAAACAGTTGAAGAAATGCCATTACCTATCTTACCATACTTCTCGAGAGAGCCAGTGTGCAAGAAGATCTCACTTGTAGGACAAGTGTTGATTCCTTTTGTGGCTGGGAAAACCAAGTCAGAGGACGTTACAAAGTACTCGACCACAGCATTTTTCGAGGTGAACTTGGACTACACATCAGCTGACATTGATGAGGACACCATAGAGCAGCTCTTGGCGTTGTACAACAAGGGCGTGTCGAAGGTTTTTGCATCAGTCAAGGTTGCAGAAGAGATTAAATCCCGAATTCCAAATGCCAGACTTGTTTACAAGATTTCGACCCCAGCTGAGGCATCAGCAGTGAATGGTGCAGCTGTGGCTTTTACAAAGACACCGTCGAGCCCAGAGGCTGTGAAGCCATTTTCCAAAGCTGGCGTGTATGTGTTTGTGAACAGGAGTCTTGACTCTAACAGCATTACAGCATGGGCCAAGTCTCCAGCAACGGTTGTGATTGACTCCAGCCTTGTGACCACAGAATATGAGCATCCAGCTGCAGGAAAGACACCGTTGATCGAGTACATTGTGGCAGGATTGACCACAGATAGACCTGACGGCCTTTACACGACAGTTGCCGTGAATCCTGAGCATCAGGCACTTGGCATTGCATACTCGTCGAAGCAGTCGATTGCGGAGGCTTTCAGACGTAAGGCTGGCGTGTATCAGTCGAGAACACGTGGCTTGTGGGTGAAAGGACTAACTTCCGGCAACACACAGGAGCTTTACCGTGTGGACGTGGATTGCGATGGAGATGCAATCCAGTTTGTGGTTGAGCAGAAAGGTGCTGGTTTCTGCCACAAGGAGACAAGCACATGCTTTGGCCAGCTGCCTGGTCTAGCTAACTTGGAGGCCGTGTTGAAGGACAGGGTCGAAAATGCTCCAGAGGGCTCGTACACGAAGCGTTTGCTCAATAACCGGAAAATGCTGGACTCGAAGATCAGAGAGGAGGCAGACGAGCTTATTGATGCCAATACGAAGAGCGAGATCGCCTGGGAAGCTGCAGATCTTTTCTACTTTGCGCTTGTGAAGTGCGCCAAGAACGGTGTGACGTTGGCCGATATTGAGAAGAATCTCGAGGCAAAGTCTCTAAGAGTGACTCGCCGGAAGGGAGACGCCAAGCCAAAGTACGTGGCAGAAACTGAGGAGCACGACAGAGCAAAGAAGGAGAAGGAAGAGCAGGAGAGAAAGAGGAAAGCTGCTGAAGCGATCGACCCAGAGGCACCAATTATTCTGAAGAGAGTGGATGCAGACACAGCCTCGGCCGGGGAGATTGCAGCATGCTTGAAGAGGCCAATCCACACGAGCAAAGACATCATGTCACTTGTGACGCCAATTGTGGAGAAGGTGAAGAACGAGGGGGACAAGGCTCTTCTCGAGTTGACTCAGAAGTTCGACCATGTCTCGTTGAAGTCGCCAATGATGAGTGCACCATTCCCAGAGTCGGCTATGCAGATTACTGAGGATGTCCGTAGAGCCATTGACATTGCCTTTGAGAACGTTCGGAAGTTCCACGAGGCCCAGTTCCGGAGAGGTGTGATGAAGGTGGAGACGTGTCCTGGTGTCGTTTGCAGCCGGTTTGCCAGACCAATCGAGAGGGTTGGATGCTACGTTCCCGGAGGAACGGCAGTGTTACCATCAACGTCGCTCATGTTGTCTGTTCCAGCGTTGGTTGCTGGCTGTAAGGACATTGTTTTTGCCTCGCCACCAGGTAAGAACGGTAAGTTGACCCCAGAGGTCGTTTACGTGGCCCACAAGGTTGGTGCCAAGGGTATTGTGATGGCCGGAGGAGCCCAAGCGGTTGCGGCTTTGGCCTACGGTACAGAGACCATTCCTAAGTGCGACAAGATCATGGGTCCAGGAAACCAGTTTGTCACTGCTGCCAAGATGCTTGTTTCCAACGATTCCGCTGCCATGTGTGCCATTGACATGCCTGCCGGACCTTCCGAAGTGCTTGTGATGGCTGATGAGTTTGCAGACACCGATTTCGTCGCCTCAGACTTGCTTTCTCAGGCCGAGCACGGTGTAGACTCGCAGGTGCTCTGCATTGCTGTCAACATGTCGCAGAAGAAGCTCGATGAACTTGACAAGGCTGTCGACTCGCAGGCCAAAAGACTTCCTCGTGTTGCCATCGTCAGAAAGTGCATTGCACACTCCACAACGTTGCAGGTGAAGACGTACGCGGAGGCCTTTGAGATGGCCAACAGATACGCCCCAGAGCACTTGATTTTGCAGATCAAGGATGCGGCCAAGTGGGTTGACAGCGTGAACAACGCTGGTTCCGTTTTTGTCGGTGCCTACTCACCAGAATCATGCGGTGATTACGCTTCCGGTACAAACCACACGCTTCCAACTTACGGATACGCCAGAATGTACTCCGGTGTGAACACTGCCACATTCCAGAAGTTCATCACATCACAGGTTGTTACTCCTGAAGGTTTGAAATCGATCGGAAAAGCCACCATGGATTTGGCTGCCGTCGAGGGCCTAGATGCCCACAGAAATGCTGTCAAGATTCGTATGGAGAAGCTTGGCTTGTATCCCCCCAGTAACTAGACCTGCATTTAGATCCAAATTGTGAGGAGTGCCTGCATTTGTTACGTTAATCCGCTTATTTCTACTTTTGCAGTGTAATCCGCCTTATAATAAACGAAGCTCCAACTTATTACTTGCTTGTTGTAGATATCTTGAGATGCACATAGGTGCTTCTTTAGCTGGCATATTGTAGCTTCCTCGTTTATGCGATACTATTTACTGTAGCTTTGGAAGTTCCAGAAGTGGTGTTCACACTTTTTCCTGGTTTTGCTTGCCAATCCATCGATCCTCGTTTTTGCTTGCATACATCTTTCAAGCATCTAAATTGGGCCTACTTTCTACACTAGTTTTGTCGCTGTGATCTTAAGCAAGCTTCAGGGAACAATACACTAGTAAAGATATCCATTTAGACCTCACATTTGGTAACTACACTCCTTTATTATTAGAACAGGTTAATGCTTTACCATCTTCTTCAAAGTGTACATTACATCATCAAACTCTAACCTAAAAGTTCAGGATACCCACACAATGTTTCAGTAAACACACTACGCAGAAGTTTCTGTTGTTTAAACCAGATTAGATTATTTTTCTGTTTTTCTTGCAGTTTCCACAGGAGTCAACAAGTAAAGGAGACGATGAAATACGCACTCACACAATTCAGTATACCTTAATTTGGACTCTGCCGTTTCTGCTTTACTATCTTCTTGCTGAGATTTTGGGCTAAATGATACAGCCCTACGCTTGCAGGGTTGCACAATATAATGTCAGTGAGCATCGAATAAAGAGAAAGCAGTGGTCCCCGAAATAAACTTTTGTAGTGATCAACGGGTTGGTCAGCAGTATGGTTAATGCTATCACGGCTCTATTAGGGTAGCCAATATCCGAAATCTGCTTATGTTTTGCATGCTATTTTAAGTTTAATGCAAGGTACATCTTCTTCTAAAATAAGTTACTGCTATTTTTAACTCCTTCTGTCTGCCCCACTGAGACTTCTATTAAAGCTTAAAGCACAAAAATCAAGAAAAAAAAAAAGTTTACACCCAAGAAGATACTACTATATATAGAAAATCGTGAGACTGTGACATCACACCCAAAGAGGCTGTTTTCAATCACTTCCTAATCGGGAAATCATTTTGATTTTTCTTCATCACCAGACAAAGGAGTAGCTGCAATTTTTTTCATCATCTCTTCTTTCGCTGTTCAAGCTTTCTTTCTTTTCTTTGTACTACCACTTTTGCACCTGAGTTTCATTGTCATTCTACTTTACGATCCGTCAGATCATTTCTGTTCTGATAAATCGGAAATTTTGAGCTTTTTAAGGGCTATATAAGTAAGGGTCATGCTGCTTATTTTGAAAAATGAGTGTGGGTAGATGATTGTTAAATGTATAAAGAAAGCTTTTAACATTATTCATTCTTACCAGGCTTTCCAAGTTACCTATTTCTAGTTAGCTTAGTTTTGAGGAAAATAGCATAAGACGTCTGAAAAACCATTATAGACCATAATTCAAGTACACATCACGTACCTACACCCCTTAAAAAATGAATTTTTCCATGAGAGGACTAACATATAACATATTGTTACTTTTGTTCACAATATGTGCTACGTTGACACTTCTTCTAGCAAATGTCGGATCTATTAAAAAGAACAAGGGTGCGACATCCATTTTCTTCCTCGAGTTAAACTTTTCTGATAAGAGTTTTTCAGAAGTTGTTCCTTCGGTCGGTTCGGAAATGTCGACCAGCGAAAACGTTTATACATTTGGAATGTACGGCTACTGCCGTGGAAAATCTACTGAAAACGAGTCATCGAAAGACAAGGACTTGTATGCAGTTGATTTTAATGTTGACTCGTGCACAGATCCAAAGGCACTATATGTTTTCGATCCTGAGGACTTCATTCAAACGGAGGTTCGAAACCAGACCGGATACAAGCTCACCGACTCTGAAATCAAACTTCCATCAAAGATTGAAAGTTACCTTTCAACTGCAAGGACCCTTTCCAAGGCCACCTACATCACTTCGTGTGCCGCAATTGCCCTAAGCTTCATCACTTTCATCCTTACCTTTGTGATGTTCTTTACCAGGCCTGGATTTAGCATCTTCCCTGCTGTCATTGAGATTGTCGCATTTGTGGCAGCTATATTGACATCCGGTTGTGCAACTGGAATGTACAAATACATACAGATTGGCTTCAACGATGCCTACAGCACATACGGTATCAAGGCCAAGCTTTCAAGAAATTTCTTGATCCTCACCTGGTTTGGAACAGGAATGACTGCTATTATAGCCCTTATGTTGCTTGTTAATGGCTGTGTTGGCTGTTGTGGTCCTGCTTTTGGCAGAATTAACAGAAGGGATATTGAATATTCGAGACCAAATGTTAGAGCTGATGTTGAGGAGAAGGAAGCCGCAGATTTCAAATAGATCAACATATGAAAATCTCCTTTTCGTTTCCGTTCACATTATTAGCATTTAACTTTTTCTCTCCCCACCCTTTAGATCTTTATCCTCTCGTCATTCTATCTTTGTCATCTTGGTCATCTTCGTCATGTGTCACTTTCTACAAATCCGTTTCTTTAACTCTTTCACATCTCCCGGTTTTCATGGTTGCTTATTTGGAGCATTTTGGGCTTGCATGTTTTTTTAGTTTTGTCAAATTCTTTTCAGCTTCTTTTTTTTATCTTTGAACTGATACCCCTACCTATGTATTCATAATAAATATAGCATATGATCTGAAAATTCTTGGCTACTGCATAATTAAAATGAAAGTCTTTTGGGGGAGGAGTATCCTTTACATCCGTGCACCGCGCACAGAAAATCTGTCTGAGTCCGAAAAAAATGCAAGTTCGCTCTCTCCGCTAATTAACTACCTTATAGTAACTTTTTAAATTAAGCTTACTCACTTAGATTTGATAAATAAAACCGATTACTTATTTGTCGCTTCTGACATTAGACACTACACACATACAGTTAACACGAATTCACACGCCCAAAAAATGCTCTTTTTAGCACCAATTCACGTCATAATTTACGGCTTCGATCTCGGTTCTTCCTCTTTCCACAGTTTCGTTGCCTCAATAGCTGCCTTAAAAACATTGAAAAGAAGAGACTTTGGAAATTTCCAACATAAAGTCTTCCCATATCAATTTCTTACTCAATCAATTGCACCAGGCCTTCTTGCAATAACAGCTCCATACGCTTTAACTCCTGTTGGTATCTCATTGTTGGCCACTTCCTCTATTGGTGGCTTGTTGAACTTACTCTGGGCCAGACCTAAGTGTGATGAGATCAAGAGGAAGAGAAACTTTATCATCGATAACGTGTACGGTGGAGATGACGACAAGGGTTTGGAAAGTGACGATTGCAAGCCTTTGAACAAGGAATTCATGAAATACCACAAATGGAGTTTATTCTTCAACATGGTCTCCATAGTTTCCATCACTGCATACTCATGGGTACTTAGTAATGGTTTTTACTCACTTAAAAAGTGATTTTCTACACTCCTCTTATTTTCCCCTTTCTTTTGTAATAGTTGAACGAATATATTTAAGATATCTTGTAATAGTTTACCAGTTTGAAGGAAGCAATAGAGCACCAACAAGTGCAGGTGTTCTTTCAGTAGCCAACATATCGTAGTTCATTGCCGCATGCTGGGTATCGTTTATATCCAATCTTATTCCAAGCTTGTTAAAGCCTTCCCTTGTAGCCTTAGAGATCATTCTCGTCTGTTTTCCCGATCCAAGTACCATCAGTTCTGGTTTGGGGTATATCACTCTAAGCAAATCTAGTAGTTTGTTGTCAATGTCAAGAACGATCTTATTTCTTTCGAGCTTGCAGTTCTTGAAGTTTATCTCAAAAATTTGATCATTGAGTAAAAGAGCACCGATTGGATCCTTATGTTTATTTGGCGATCGAATGACCTTCATATTCGAAAATACAATTGCTCCTGGTGAGATCATTTCTATGTTACTATTTGGTTTCTTCGCCGTAGCAAATAAGTCATAATCGTTGAGATGATGTCCCAAATCTGCACCTTTGAATTGATCACCAACTCTTGCTCCATAATTTGTGGTGGTTGTTGAGAAGAGCTTATTTTGAGCAAATCTAGAGACAGTTTTCAAAACGCACGGTCTTGTAAGTATGGGAAACATAATTGGACGATATCTGGGACTTGTTCTCATAATTCTTATGTAACTTTAAGTGAAGTTGTAGACAGTGAAAAGAATCGTTAGATTGTATGTCATCAATTTTAAGTTATCGCCCATTGCAGGGCACATCGGCTGGATGGGGAAATATAGAAACTCGAAAAAAAGGGTGAAAAAGATGAAAAAATAATCGTCCTTACATGGTGTATAAAAGGGACTACATTTGTCGGTGTACTTGTTTCCCATTACTTCTTCCTTTTCAACTTGTATATCCTAGGAAGTTTTTCATTTTATTTGCCTTCTTTTGTGGCTTGAAGGGTGTAACAGGTGATCCAAACTACGTTGCTGTAAAACTTGAGCACATGAATTTTTGTGGTACGGAAGATAATATAACATGAATTAATAGGGGAAGAGTTTAAAAAAGATTATCAATTCGAAAAGTTACGAAATCATTTAAAGCATTTTTCGCTGACTTACAGTTATAGCCACTGGTTATTGCGAACCACTAATAAATTCAATACAACATATAACGAACACACCAAATTGACATGACTCGAAATGCTGTCGTTCAAATTTCAGCGAATAATTAGCATAACCGTTTCTGTCTAAGGCAGTAAAGCACACTACAAAGAGTTCAAATTGGCGTAGTGCAGCAAAAGGGAATCTACACGATTTCAATCTACAATTGACATTATCGTTATGAGTTCATTAAAAAGCAGGTAAAAGCACAGAAATCAAAAGAGAAAGAGAAAGAAAACACAACAGGCTCATTAAGCGGATGGAGAAACAAGAATCTTGACGTTCTTCTCCTTGTGCTTGATCAAGTTCTCGTAACCTCCAGAAATGGTGTCCTTCAAAGCGACTTTTCCGGTGATCAACATCTTTGCAGCATCAAGTGGGATACGGCCAGTCTCAAGAGCCTTGATAACCTCCTCGAAGTCCTTAACCAAGTAGCCCATGGAACCAGTGGCAAACTTCTCCTCGTAACTGAGGCACATTGGCATGTACTTGATTGGCTTGTCGGCCCAGATGGCGACATTGACGGCGGTTCCTCCTGCTCCCAAGGCAGAGATGGAAGTTCCGAATGTGACTGGGATACCGGAGCAGTCGAAGGATGCATGGAATCCCTCATTCTCTGGAACAAGGCCCTTCAAATCAGCGATTGGGTCCTTGTGATCCATTGGGTTGAACACCTCGGCACCCAACTTCTCAGCAAACTGTCTTCTGAGTAGGGCAGGCTCGGAACACACGATCTTTCCTGCCTCGTGACCCTTGAGTGCAAGAATTGTGGCCAAACCGATTGGACCACCTCCCAACACCAAGGCCGTCTCTCCCTTCTTGAAGTTTGCTCTTTCGACAGCATGCCAAGCCACAGATATAGGCTCGACTAAAGCTGCGATGTCCAAAGGAATGGACTCTGGAACCCTGACCACGTGGTCGGCTCCGTACACGATGTACTCTCCAAAGCCACCGGAAGCTGTTCCCAAACCAAGGAAGCTCAAGTCTCTGCAAATATTAGTCATGCCCTTCTTGCATGCTCCACAGAGTGGCTTGTTTTGCTCGATGGTGTCTTTGTAGTACTGTCTGTCTGAGCAGTGGCCAGAGGCCTCAACAACGGCTTTATCTCCAACCTTGATGTTCTTGACATTCTTGCCCACCTCCACAACTGTTCCAGAGAGCTCGTGGCCCTCCACTAGGGGCAATTTGAGACCGGAAATCTTGTCCTTCTTACCGTCCTTAGGGAAAAAGATAGGACCTTCTAGATATTCGTGAAGATCCGTTCCACAGATTCCGCAGTAGGCGACCTTAATCTTCACCTGGTTGTCGCTCTGGATCTGTGGCTCAGGTGCATCATCCGAGTATCTGACATCCTTGTTGCCGTAGTACATCAAACCTTTCATAGAAGCTGGTGAAGTGCTAGTGAAAGACCGCGTTTTCGAAAGGGCCGAAAGCAGTGGCATTCTAGAGACAGAGCACCGGCCACCGGCAACTGCGATGGACCGAAGAAGCTGTGGACCGGAAGAAGCGGCCAATCTTCCCAAGACTGAGCGTGCAAGCATGCTTAAATGTGAGTTGAATTTCAAGAAAGAATCAAAATGTTGTACCGGTTCAGTTTCTCTGATGGGTAGGTATTTTTCTTTAGAGGTACGCGAAAAAGCAGAAAGCAGCACTGAAAAAAAAAGCGAGGTATACTATAATTATTCTGATATAAGGGGATCAGTAACAGTGACTTGGATTAAGATGAAACGAAGGACGAAGTACCTTGGAAAAACTGAAGCGTGAAAAGATAAGTGGAAAATGTGGGGATCCAACGTTATTTATAATGTGGGGAAAATGCCGATTTGTTTTTTCTTCGTTTAACTGCCATCTGTTTCAATTAACCAACCCACTCTTTTTTTCTGGATACATCGCATCAGTCGTCTATCCGGCAATAGAGAAAAATCGACCGATGTGAAAAAACAATCCTGGCTGTATTTTGCTCCACTGTTATTATTAATTTTTTTTGTTATTCCATCACATGTTCATCATTGTTATCGGGTTCTAAGACCGAACGATCAACTGCCCCGGGAAGAAAAGGAAGGATCTATCATGCTATTCCGGGTTAGAGGTTTGGATCTTCTGATTGGACGGTTGCACCGTTTGTCTATTTTAGGGTCATACACCCCTAGAATTTTGGCCGTTACACACTTTTCCTTACCGAAATCTTGGTGTTGTAATTTCTTACTGGGGTTACATCCTAGAAGGACACCCCGTGTGGGATAGAATAGACAGTTGTGAGAACTGGCATAAGGGGTAGGCTTTTCCGATTTAATGTCCCACGTTGGTCCTGGCGGTAACTGCGACGGGTCCTCATTGGCGCATCCCGCCTTTGCGCTCTTTTACCCCAAAACAAGCCGCCATCGGACATTTCGTACACTTCGGCTTTCTATAATTCCTGCGCTTGAGGCAATCGGAAATCCGCTGCGCTAGCTTTGCATAACTTTTGTGATAGTTAGCTGAATGCTTTGAGCGCAACAAAAGGTCACTGTAGAAAATAACAAGCATGCGCTGCGTTCCCAATTCGGCGCAGCTTCATCGGAATCCGCAGAAACTGTTGTGCCCCACACTGGTTCACCCCGTATTTTACTCCTTTCCGCCAATCATGCACTCGTATTTCATCATCTTACAATAGCGGAGAAAAATACTCGTACGATTTTCCCGGTTTTTGCGCGGAACGGGTGGTATGTCGTCCGAAGGAAAAATAAAGCGGCAGAAAAAAGAAAGGTAGATGTAGGGATGGGGTGTGCATGTTCCATGTAAGGATGTGTAAATTTTCTGCACTTGGCGTATTTTATTTCCTTTTATTTTTTTTTCATTTTACTTTTATTTTATTTTTTGCGTTGTAGTTCCCTTTCCTTTTTTTTTCTTTTTCCTCATATTCCCTTCCTAGTTCTCTTCATCTACTGCATCTCTATAGCTTTCGTCAATACTAAATTTCACAACCCTTCACTTTGACATTTTATTTTTCATTCATACAAATTGTATGCAGCATACTCAAAAATGGCTGCAATCAATTTCATACAACAAGTCTCGAAGGCTCGTAATGGGCTGGGCTCATTCGTTCTGCCCTGCAAGAGAATATTGATTACATACTGCGATTTTGGAGGTTCGTCTAAAGGAATGAGAGACTTTTTAAGGTCCAAACTGAAGGGCTTTGCTTCGCAATACCCCGAAATTGAGTTCCAAGTGCTTGAAAAGCCCGGCTTCCACCCTGTCATCAAAGGATTCTACACAGATGAGAAGAGCAAGCAGATATGCTGCAGAAAGTGGAACGCCGACGTAATCGAGAACAAGCTGAAGTTGCTCATAAATGCAACAGGCTCTAAGTTGAAGAAACCTAAGCAGAATGTCATTTCCCTAAATAAGTCGGTCAGGGGTATCTGGTCTCCATTCCATGTTGACCCATCTCAACGTTACAAGATTTAGGCATGTGCAACGTCTGCATAAATTTTCATTCGGCTTTAATCAGGTTTGCTAGAAAGAGCAACGAATATCGTGTCGTGACATATCAAACGCACTTACTGCATATATTCATACTACTTTTTTTGCGATCCATTTTCATAGTGGGTAGGTATGCTTTATCTATTCTCCGCCTTTGTATATATAATTACCCATCAACCCTTGGCTATTTAAAACAATGCATTATCGTAGGGACAGTCAATGCTGTCATGTCCAGGCTGTTCGCATAGCCCACACCATTTGGCACGTCCGGCAGAAGGATCTGTTTTTGCTTTTGGCTCATACACTTTAAGTTCACCTGTATCTGTCAGAAGCTCCGTTTCCTGATGTGCATTTTGTTGGAGATCATTCTTGTCTACCACATCTTCACTTTCATTCAGTCCCACATCTTTACGTTCATTCAATTCCACATCTTCACTTTCATTCAATACCACATCTTCACTTTTATTCACTTCCTCGTTCTTCTTCGTCAATTCTTCATCTTTCTTGTCAAGTTCTTTGTATTTATTGTTCAATGCTTCATCTTTACTGTTTAATGCTTCATCTTTCTTCCTTAGTTCTTCATCTTTACTCTTCAATTCAGCAGTATTCTTTTTCAATTTCTGAACCTTCTTTTCCAATTCCTCAGCCTGCTTTTCCAATTCTTCAGCCTTCTTTCTCAATTCTTCATTCTTCATTCTCACTTCTTCATCCCTATGTTCCAATGCTTCATTCTTCATTCTCACTTCTTCATCCTTCTTTCTCAATTCTTCAGCCTTCTTTCTCACTTCTTCATCCTTCTTTTCCAATTTCTCAGCTTTCTCTTCTAATTTTTCGTCACTCTCCTTCCATTCTGTATTCCTTTCATGCAATTTCGTATCCTTTTCATGCAATTCATCATTCTTTCTCTTCAATTCCTCATTCGTTCTCTTCAATTCCTCGTTGTTTTCGTTCAGTTGATCATTCTTTTGATTCAACTCATCATTCTTTTTCTTCAACTGCTCATCTTTTTCCTTCAATTTCTCATCTTGTTCCTTCAATTTCTCATCCTGTTCCCTCAACTCCTCATCCTGCTTCTTCAATTGCTTATCCTGCTTCTTAAATTGCTTATCCTGCTTCTTCAATTGCTCATCCTGTTTCTTCAACTGCATCTCCTTTTCATTCAAATCTCCCCTCTTCTCTATCAACTCCTGCTGTAGTCCTTTCAACTCTTCCTTCATACCATTCAACTCTTCCTCCTTATCCCTCAAACGCTTCTCTAGCTCCTTTATTCGATTTTCTAGTTTTCTGTAGGTATCCGATGACTCCTGTTTGTTTTCATCTCTATCTCTAATTTGCTCTTCAAGGTAAGCTTGAGTTGCTTGCAAATCAGTTTTATCCTTTTCGGACTGTTCTAGTTTCTTCTTGAGCGACGCCAGTTCTGTTTCAAGCTTTTGGGAGGTTTCAGTGTCTTTACTAGGACTTTTATTCATCTGTGATATTTTAGCCTGTAGCTTCTTAATCTCCTGATCTTGATCCTCGATCTTCAGCTCAAGAGTGTAGTTCTTCATTTCAAACTTCCGCATATCATTTATTTCCTTATCCTTGGAAGCTTTCATGTCCTTGAATGCGCCATCCTTGGTCTCAAGTTGTTTCTTGAGCTTATCTATCTCTTTCATCAAAAGCGGACTTGAATCTTGCCCATATCCAGACTCTGACTTGGTCTTTGCTTGTGCCTGAAACTCTTTAAACTTTTTTGCGTACATTTCTTGACTCTCTTTAGTCTGTGCTTCGAGCAATTCAATCGTTTCTAGCAGTTCTTTTATCTGGCCATCGGCATTTTTCTTGTATTTTGAATATCTCTCTTCTTTTGCTTTGAGCTGCTTATCATAGTCCTTGAGAATCGGCTCAAAATTCGAAATTGTTGACTCCATATCTTTGAGAATCCGGCTCCGCTCTTCCAACTTGGACTCGTATTGTTTTATCTTCTGGTTGGACTCCTTATTCTGTGCCTCCAATTGTTGCAACCGCTCATCATTTCGAGGACTAATTTGCAATGGACTGGATGCAATGGAGCCAGACGGGTACAATGGAGATGCTAGCACCGATGAGTAGCCACTTGGAGATTCAGAGCTAACAGAAAGACGTCCGTTTAAAGGTTTGACCCTGGCTCCTTTATTCAGCTTTAAGAGAGCCTTGTATGGGATAAAAAGACCTGTCAATGGCTCTGAAGTGTCGAAATAATGAACCCCATAAGCATCACCTGAGTTTTTCCCCTTTTTTGTTAGCGCACCCATCAATTCCACCCCTGCAAACACTCCGGACTTACCCTTAATTGAACCTACATACTTCAAGATGGCGAATCCATTTAGAAAACGGACGGTTGAGCCAATTTTCAGCTCGGGATCACTCATTGCTTCGTTGCGATAGAGGTAATGCTATACAGATGACCGCTGATTATACTATGTACAGGGAAGATTGTGCCGTTACGGAACAGCAGCTAGATAGAATAAGACAAAGCTTATCGGTTTTGAAAAGAGATGTCAGGATCGAAGACAGATAGATCAGATCAAGCAAAAAAAGATAGGAAAAAATTCGCGAAAATGTAAACAGCACGAGAAGAATGGATAAACAGAGAAAAAAAAAAATCGGCAAGAGAAATTTCAACTGAG